>QYTT01080702.1:42011-62731 GCA_006980735.1 Dasypogon diadema | reverse complement strand
CTTACTTGCTTACAACTAATGTCAGTCCTGATTTATCATGCACAGCATGGACAAGCTTGGCTCGGTTGTATTTTTTCATTAAAGCATCACCAATCACTCGAAATGGGGGTAAACTTTTCCAACAGGTTTTCATAGCACAGGATCCACTGACTCCATGGCATTTGCACTCGGTACGAAGGAGATTTTTTACTATCTGGAATAAAAAAAGCAGGAATTTTTTTATTATTTTATAAATTTAAGATTTAAGATCTATTATAAAAACTAAAGAGACTTTTAAAGAAATATATATCGCAATAATGTTAACCTCTTTAGAGAAACCACAAATCTACTAATCTAGATGACTATCATGAACCGGTGGAGATCGAATCACTACCCTTGACGGTGTCTTCAGCTTCAGGAAAAAGGATCAAAACACTGTTTTTCTACAGAAATATCAAAATCTTCTTTCTGGGATGCTTTTTCTTTCATGCGAGCTGTTCGGGCCTCTTTTGATGATTCAAAACTCGGCAATTGCGAAGCGTGCTTGATCTCTTTGCTGTGTGAATTCCTGGGCAAATGGTCCGACGGAAACACCCATCTTTTCCATAATTTTTAAAAGAGATTATATACCTTCATTGAATGCACAGGTGGATACATAATCAGCAATTTCTATTGCTTTCTTACCACAAAATATTTCCTTAGAGACAAGTTGCCAAATGCATGCATTGAAATTTTCATTGTTATTTTGTGTATTCGCTTCTAAGGATCACTGCACCACTCTTTGTTTAGATAAATCCTCGTAAATATATTTATATAGGATCCCCTTCGGGTCCTTTTTCATCCCCCTGACAAGAAGCGTCTTAGTTGGTGCGTGTCAGAAGGATCCTAGGCAATACCTTGACTTCGACGTCTCTTGTTATTTGGAACATCTACTTGTAGGTTAGCTGTCCCATGCAACCCACGGGACTAGCTGTGACAGCCATCTTCCTCTTCGCCAGAGCCGGCAAGTCGCACACAATATGCTTCGCCGTCTGAGTATCTTCCAAGCATAGTCTGCATGTATCATCCTCCAGGTTCCCCATCCTTTTGAGGTGATATCCAAAGCTACCGTAGCCAGTAGTCAAGTTGTTATACTTTCCCATCGATTCTAATATTCCCCTATGACGCAATTCTCGATTAAGACCTTCACCAATGGCGGAAAAAGTTTCTGCCCCTGAGAACCCCATAGCCGACGCTTGCCTTGCTAAGGCGTCTGCTTTTTCGTTCCCTTCGATCCCACTGTGTCCTCTAACCCAGCAAAGCGTTACCTCATTTACTGAGGCACATTCATTGAACTGCACATTCCACCGCCAGGGATCCGTCCGATCCATGCATCTGACCACCGCTTGATTGTCCAGGGCAATGAAGATTTTACCTCCCCGCAGCTGACCCTACTTTTAGTAGTCCAACGCACTAAACAAAGCCAGCATTTCTTCTTGGTAAACCTAGGTGAATCTTTCAAGGCTAACATAGCAAGACAAGTTCAAATCTTCAAAGAAAATCCCCGCACATACTCCGCCCTCAATCACGATGGTGGTCGAGCGGGCTAAGGCACATGTTACAGATTTTCTCCCCTATTTGCGTGGATTCGAATCCCGCACAGGACACAGCGATTTCTCTGGGTACCAGTGGTTAAGGCAATTCTACTGATAACAATTGTATTTATGGAGCCACTGGGATGTTGCACAGTAATAATTTCATGCCAAAAATTGTGGCTTGTAACATTTGTGAGGTTAAAATTTCCCATTCCCCCTTTTCCTAATTTCCTTCCACCTAAGCAAGGATGGTCTGTTCCACATTCGTATTGTTCTGCTCAATTGTATCTCAAGGACGAAAGGGTGAAATGGTGGGGATTTGAGGTTCGTTTGAGAGAGATCAGACAGCTTTGGGTTTTGAACTCGACGCGATTCACCCTGCCCCAGGCGAGGATTCTCTCAATATTAAGGGATCCAATAATGCGTTTTCGATTATAATTAGTTTTCCATAGAACCAGGAACATCCTCCATATATATATAGACTTAGTTACTATGTACTTTCTTTAGACTTTCGTGATAGCAGTAAAGTCACACTGTCCACTAGCTTTTAGGGAGAAAATATTCGACAATTTTTAGTCATCAATAAGCTTCATACGTCGTATCTTACGATTTGCCAGCCACTATTTCAACACGGATGTCCATATTTGAAATAATAGTCTTCCTGTCACTTGGATTTAAAAATACAATGAAGCTGTAGGTGATATTAAGAAAGATTTTCCCGTCTATCACGTAAGAACTAGGTAAGTACCTGTGGATAATTCAGAGAAAAAATTCCACGAGTGACTGTTACTAATCCGTAAGATCATTTATTTCCAGTAATGGGAAAATTATAGCGTTGGGTGAAGTAAACTACTCAAAACAGGTAAATTACCCAGTGCCGGATCAATAGGAAATTCTATCAAATTATCCCATTAAACTTTCCTAATGCGACCGACGACGGCAAGAGATAAATGCTATTAATTTTACATTTATCAAGCAAATTTAATCATCAAAATTTTGACTCAGCACCTTTCCGCGAAGCAGCTGTCATCACCATTATCCATTATCTCGGGGTACGATAGCTTTTGGGCTCATTTCTGATCACTAAACGATTTACATGCAAAATCCACTTAAGCAGAACGAAACGTGCGATAAAATAAAACGACGCTAATCGCAAAACACGAAAAGTGTGAAGCAGTTAACACGGTCCAAAGAGAGAGCCTTTGGTCTTTTGTGGGGTATTACCACTGTGCCATGAAAAGATACCTACAATGAGATTTTTATTACTTCTTTGTGAAACTGACAATCTTACGTTAAATGGCATTTGTGAGTGGTTTACATCGCGGTGATAAATAGATTTCAAAACGGAGTGGTTTTGTTGAACTGATTTTGCTCTTGACATTGAATGTTTTGACTTTGAAATTCTGAGAAGAGAATTCAAGTAATCCTTTAATTCAGGTGTTGTCGATGAACTTCTTTAGCACTAAAAATGTAGCATTCAGTCGTAAAGATTAGATGAGATGAGATCTTATTTCTTGTCGAAATTGTTATCACGGAACATAAGACAGTAATTCTTTTCTGTGGTTTGAAAAAATCATAAATTATAATTGAAGCAGTCATCTTCAGCGGTTCGGAATGAAGGATTATACCACCATTGTCGAAAATGTAAAAAAATTTTGAAGTTGTTAGACAATTTATTTTTCAAGATCCTCTTAGAGCTTAGATGACTTTGGATGGTATATATCTACATATACAGGGTGTTTTCGTGTTTTGGTATAATACTTTACCAAACGATAGGTCGTGCCCAAAGAAACAAAAAGTGTAAGGAGAGGGAGGGTCTAAATGTAAGGACGCCATTTAGATCACCACCACGCCACCACGATCTCCGGATTTAACGCCCATGGATTATTATATGTTTGGGGCTATTTAAAAAGCATTGCTTACGCCGAAAACGTGTCTTCGATGGAAGATTTGAAGGCGAGACTGGAAGAAGCATGTCATCAACTCAGGGAACACCTTCCAAATATAGAAGTGTAAAAAGGAGAGCATTACTTTGCATGGGTGAAAATGGAGACCACATTGAAAATTTATTGTAAAGATGTGTAATAAGACTGATGAAACTATTACTTTTGTTTTTCGTCTTCAAATTTATTCAGCAATTATTATGGTACAAAAATGTCAAAAATTCAATATTTACCTAACATGTATATTGTAGTCAAAAGTCTTTCCAGTATCTTTGGCGTATTATTTACTTATCGCATTAATTTCGAAACGCCGACATATGAATGCGGTATTGGTGGAAAGGTAACCAAATGAGCTATCAGAAAATATAAAAAACTGATGTGTCGAAATCCCAACATTAGCAGAAATTTACGTCGAACTGGAAGAAGTGGTACGAAGAGATGAAAAACTTAAATTTACAAATTCCACCCTTTTTTGTGCAAAGCAAAAAAGAATGAACGCTGGTATCATTTTAAAGAACATTTAGTGCTTTTATCAGAAAGGAGAACAATATGCTTCTACTTCGCTCCTTTTAGAAGTTATAAGCCAAAATCCGAAAGTCTTCCTTCGCGGATCACGTATTTGACTGTAACTTGTTAACTACACAATTTAGACCCCCTCCCCCTTCTCCTTACACTTTTTGTTTGTTTCTGCACGACCTATTGTCTGGTAAAGTATTATACCAAAACACGGAAACACCCTGTATAGATATATGTGCAAACATAGCAAAAAAACATGTTTCCTGGTAGAAATGTGAACTACAAGAACTTTAGAGAGAGACATAGGCCTTTGAGAGAGTAAAAAATTATCGAAAGTGGAACTGTTATAGAAGTATCTAACTCTAAGAAACAATAAACTGAGGTCTGAATAAAAATCCTTGAGGTTATTCTATGAATTGCTTGATAAATTACCTTCAATAATTAGAATGAGTATTTTTCTTCTAAAAATCCAATAATGGCTATTTCACTGGCAATGACAAAAAAATACCAGATGAATTTCTAAGATCCTTTAATCTTATTGTTAGTCGATTATGTACAGAGTAAAAATTAGATACTACCGTCGTTTTGTTTCCAACATGAAATGGATTGATCGCGTTTTGTAAACAGATAATCATATCTTATAAATTAACAATATATTAAATATAAATTCTTATACGAAAAGTTTACAAAGACCAAGCAAAGGACGTTTGGCAGAACCTGAGAAAACAGCTCCATACGATTTTTTGATTATATACATCAATAGTAAGGCAGAATTAATACAAGAACACTTGTCTGAAGAATCAGACAGGAATATATAGTTGCCATAGACTATTGATAGAGGATATAGACTGTGAATTGCTCTTCTCAATATCCCCCTTTCTGTTTTTAATCTGTCGCTCTAGTGAGGATATCAGTTCCTTTGTGTTGTTGAATAACTCTTCCTAGAGGCCATTTTAAGATAGGTAAGTTCTCATCTATTCTTAAGATAAGTGCTTCGGTTTAAGATCTATCTAGAATCCTAGTCCTAATACCATAGAATTACCCTGATGGAGTGGACTCTTACAATCGAAGTCCATCCAAGAATGGAGTTCTGAAGTATTGGTAGATTGGGTGACAGTTTTATTTGCCCGATCGATATGACATTAATAAACTCTTCCTATCTAAACTAAATTGCAGGTATTTTGGCTTTCTTTATAGCTTATGTAGGAGGGTTGCTGAGTATCCTGACGACCACAACCAACTCAATGTTCATCTTGTAAAAATTTGTGTGATATAGAATCCATTCTATCTTTTCTAGGAAAAAGAGGAACAAAAACGACTTTCTATACGTGCTGTTATGAGGACAGCTGAAGGATATTCGAGATCGGGTAATTCTACACTACGCCAAGAGAGCAGTAAAAGTCGAGGGTTAGGTTAGCTCCCATAAGGATTCCCTTTGTTGAAAAATAAGACATGTTAACATCCTCGAATTCAGGAAAAATCTACGAAATATTAATCAGAAGTTTTTTGCTTCATCCTCATAAAAATTAGCAGCTCCAACAGCAGATATTATTGAGATATTCGAGATTTATTATACATATAATTGCATTTAACTCACTGAGTAATTTATTAATGTAATTTTAACAATATTATTTTCAGAACAGGTACTCTGGATATTTCCAACATATTTGGCAACATCGTAGTTTAAACCTTTAGCAATGAAATCATCAAAATAATAAGGGTCCCAGAATTGAATCCGATGGGACACCAGAAGTTAATTCAGCACACTCTAAAAAATTCCATCTTTGAAATGAGGAAATGAAGGCAAGGAATAACTAAGCATTAGTCCTTATTGATTACCATGCCAGTTACTATCCAACAACCTGATATCACGAAATTAAGGATGCCACTCGTGTTTTAAGTTATTTCTCAAGAAATCGCTAGCTTATGCATAGCCATAAAAAAAGAAAAAGTTATAGAAGGATTGGATTAAAGAGGTGATTGATATCCGAACGTAAAATCTATGGATGTACTTAAGTTGGAGGAACCCATATTACATGCAGGGAAATAACCATAATAATAATGACTGATTTTTTGACCAATTAAAGGTTATAGCTACAGATGAAGAAATTTATCTATTTCTAGATAAAGGTTGTAACTGGACCTACTGTTTAGCATGGATTAAGAACCACATAATTAATGCAACCCCAATGGCGTCTGTTGTCACCATAAAGAAGGAAAGTCTAAAAATCTCCTCTTAAATTTTTTTTAATGCTGAAAATTTTAGATGAACAGGTGAAATTACTCTTTATAGATTTTACCGGAGAACAACAGCCAGATTTAACCCAAATGTGTCAACCATGAGTATTCGTGTACAAAACCCTCTCTGGGTATCAGCACTATTGTTTGTAGCGCCAGTGTATATCGTCTCTCATTTACGTCGCCATAAATGGCTTTTACTATAATTTATTTAACGTAAACATGGTGCTCTCCTCAATCTCGTCAATTTCAGTTAAAATTCATCATAAATAGTACAGTCGATGCAGTATCATAGCAGGTATAAACCATATTTCATAGTTTGAAAGAAATCGGATCCATTTCGATGATGATCGTGCAAGAGGGATCCCATAAAAAACGACTATATTATTTCATCATTTAAATTGTCCCACAAAATTCCCAAGAATTTCGTTTAACCCCCACAGCAGTTTTCTAATGACCGCAGCAGCCTCAGCCTAAATAGACGTCGCCCATCGGACAGTTCTCAGTTCTTATGCTGCCCATAAATTGGCCTCAAATGACTCGAGAATGGATCGTGTAGTGTTGCCCTTTCTGGGTATCATCCTCATTAGAACTGCCTAAATAAGGAATCATAAAAATTTATGCTTTTTGATTATTTTCGGAGCACTAAGCGATCAACAAAAAGCTACCTTCAGTTCAGACACAATGGAATCGTTAAAATATCTTCGGAGCATTCTTAAGATCTTCGAGTAGTCGCAAAAAGCAGGCGGCCCAGAAAGAGAATTCACATCAAGTGTTTGAGCCCGGAGCCCCAAGTGCTGCGTTCCCGAGGACGATAATAACTCAAGAGGAATTGCTAACTATCCTACATGTACGGAATTACGGAATTACTTACCTTGCGGCCCGCTCGATTATTGTGCAGGTTCATGAGGCTGCGTGCATCTCCTTCAATTTCGCGTGCATCTAGGAACTTCCGTGCGAACTTCATGCCAAAACTGATATCGGCCGAACAGCCGCCCCATTTCCATGGCTGGCTAATTTGTGGACTCACTCCTTGACTGTTGTGACGCTGCTGGTAGCCGTGCTGGTTCCGTTGCATTGTATCACAGCCGCAAAGTGAAATGTTACCCCTTGCGCATGCTGCTGTTACCGCGTGCACCGCTCCGGCACTTGCGATAGCGTAGGTGAAGGCTGCTTCTCGTGATCCTGAAACAATTTTTAATTCAATTAGTACGTGTGTGCCCACGGCCCTATTTTACGGTGCAGCGGCTCTCATTAATATTTAACATGAGGCGTCTGCGGCCCGTCGTGATATATCTCACAGCGGACGGAGGAGCTGGTCGGCAAGCAGTGGAATAAAATTTTTTGATTGTTTATTAGGAGCAAGAGTTATGCTTGGGGAGTGAGATTTTCTTGTTTTTTTTTGGTGGTGAATTTGACGTTATGAATACCCTTAACCTATACGATGACGCTTCGCCTAAAGCTACTCAAGATCACCCACATTCCTATTGGACTGAAAAAATGTGTGGTGATCGTGACCCTAAACACGACAAAGGCGATCTTTTTTGTAAATTTTTTGCATAAGTTTGAATTGGTCTCCCTTCTTTCTTCTACTACATAAAACCAATTGTCAATATCGTAGCGATGCACTAAATATACGGCATCAACATAATAAAAAGTTTAAAAAAATGCACAATTAGAAAGGACTCATCATGAACAGTATTGGTGTATTTGTTGGGATGCATGCGTCTTTTGGTAATTGTCACCTAGTGAGTAGATAGGAACCATACTGTCACTATGCACGAGCAGATATTTTGTGGTAAAAGCTTGTTTTTGGTTCGTAAATGAAATAAAGGGTATCCCAACAAGAGCGAAAATTGTAAATTCTAAATAAAATAAAGTTTTTTTGGTTTAATACGTTATTTTGACGAAATTTTTAATCACAGTTTGGCATAATTGTAGCCGAATATCAGTGATACAGCGTCTAATGTCCTCCTTAAAGATTTGGATGGTCGTGGGCTTGCTAACATAAACTTTTGACTTCTAAAAACCTCAGGGAAAAAAGTCCAAACTTGTTAAGTCGCACGATCTATACGGCCAATTCTGGTCGCCGAAACTGGAGATTACACGACCAGGGAATGTCTCGTGCATCAATACCATTGTCTCACGTGATGTGTGGTATAAAGAACTGGGTTACAATGCCTCGATACCGCTCATCGACAGTCTGTACATTCCTGGCAGTCTCTTCAAAGAAAAATGGTTTCTGTCGAACGATTACCACCAATAATCGACCCAGTCTCCTCGAATTTTTCGATTATTTCTTCACAGTTGACGCACTTGGACGTAATTTGAGAATCGTGGCTGTTAAACCTTCACCATTTTTACAACGTTATTTTTTAGGGTTCCGTACGTCCGAATGAAAAAACTAACCCTTATAGAATCACTCGTATATCTGTCTATCTGTCCGTCTGTCACAGCTAATTTGCTCCGAATCTATCGTAGATCTGTCTATCTGTCCGGCTGTCACAGCCAATTTGCTCCAAATCTACTGGATCGATTAAGTTGAAATTTGGTACACATATGAATTTCTGTGACCCAAACACGGACGTGTAACGTAAATAAATGAATTATGAATATGGGGGTCACTTTTGGAGGTCAAATTAGAAAATTAAAAAAAAAGTTTCGCAAATTGTACCGTGTGATATATCAAATGAAATATGTATATTTTTTATATTGTCTCAAATATATTTTTTTTATAATTTTAAAATAAATAGTTTTAAAGTTATTGAAGAAAATAGATGAAAATTGACCACTCCCGCTTCCCTCTATCTCCGAAACTACTGAGCCTAAAATTTTGAAAAAAATACTGTAAATAGTTCTTTACTTATAGATTACAGGAAAACCTATAAGAAAACATGGTAAACCTATAAAATAACATGGTAAATCCTTCAATATTTTACGTACAAACTTACATTTGCAGTTGAAATGTATGGGAGAACATGTTTTCAACTACAATGTTAAGTTTGTTCTTCGGATATATTATTTTAGTTACCGCAAACAATTTCGGGTCAAATTCAAAAAAAATATCGTAGTACACATTCATCGTACGAAACCCTCTCCACGCGAGTTCAACTTGCACTTGATCGGTTTCTTTTACAAACTCGCTTTCTCTGTCCGCAACAAATTTTGCAATCAACATTTTGATTAGTTCTTAATAAGCTTGAGCTTTAAAATTTTACATACGTATATAAGTCTGGTGACAATGCAATATAGTTTACCTAACATCATTCTAAATTCAATATGGTGGGGGCCCAAAATGGCTGATTACCTTTTTCTTCACAACTCCTTTGATATGGGTATTAAATGAAAGGGTTTGACGAGTAAAATACGATTAGCTATGTAACGTCATTAAAATTAAAACTTAAACTACAAAACACCGAGTTGGACAAGACTGTTGGAGTATTGAAATATAACCAGCTCCCTTGAAGCTATTATTATTTTTCGGGATTTGTGTCCCACTATTTTTATTTATATAATTCTTAATTAGCTCATTTTAATATCTGTAAGGACTAATACTGAATTAAATCGTGAGGTGTAAACAAAACATATTTATCGGTTAAATTACTAAGAAAATTTTGACGGATTGTATTAGGGGGTGTTTAGACCTTTTTATTTTAATCTTTTAACAGGTAAGTAATACAAGAATAAAATGAAAATGAAGTAATATTTTATATCCAACTTAGGAAAATATGAGCTAGCTTTAACTTCAACAAAAGCTATCGAACGAATAATTTTGACACTCATTAAAAATGCTAACCCTCCACAAGCAATTCACATGACTTTTTCACAAATTTCAGTCGGTATTTCATCTTTTTCTGTTGCAATATTATTCTTTAAATTTTCAGTCGTCGCTGGCATGTCGGCATAAACATGTTCTCATTAAAAGCCCCACAGAATAAAATCTGGAAACCCGTATACCCCAAAAAGTCTCGAATCACGTCACCAACGAAAAGGATTAGTATTGAACTCTGAGGGCATGGTTTCTTTTTCTTTTCTGGCATGGTTTGGTATTTGGTAATTAAAAGGTGGACATGCTAATTCTGCTAAAAGAAAAAAACAGTCTAAGTAGTGTAAAGAAATAATGTAAAGAATTTATTAATAAAAAGTGAAAAGAAGAAGCAGAAAGCGGCGAGAAAGGTAAAGGATTTACTAAGAACAGTTTTCGTATTAAGTACTAAGCTAAGTACATATATCACTATAAATTTTACTGCTCCTCCTGGTTTTAAGTAATTTTTGTGGTGGATTGGTAGCGTTTCATAGAGAATTTCTAGAAGACCGAATTCGCGGCAATAAGAGTGATTTTTAAGAAAGGTGAGTCTTCTAATTTTAGGCGTGTTCATTGGTTTCTTTTCTTTTCCATATAGTAATAAGGTAGTTCTTTTTTGTTAATATGCCCGAATATGTTTATAACGTTTTAAGTGTTTTGTTTATTTCTATCCTTCCTTCCTTCCCTCGAGTCGAGCAATTAGACAAGTTTCGTGGACAGATTAAATTTGATATCATTAGAAAGGCAAAGAACCGGGCTTTAATTGCCTAGAAGATAATTTTTCCGTAGAATGGATGGTTTAGGCACCATCAAATTATGAACAAAAAGTTTTATGGTGTAGTTCATAAGAATCAATGTGATTTGACTGAATTGGAGGGACCATACCTTCACGTAGAGAATTTCCGCTTCATGGCTTGTGAAGTATATTTCCCGGGGGTTTTGGTTTCAGGCTTAAGACTCAAAACTAATACAGACGTTTTGACAAATTTATTTTAATAAATTTCCAGTGGCTGATGTCTATATGAGTCTTCTAAGTTTTCCAAAGTGTGTCTCCAAAAACCGATGTGATTATTTTTATGCGTAAAATCAAAGTATCTGATAAATACATTTCCGACAAATAAATTCAGCCACTGCAAATTAGATTGTTTGGTAAAAGTATTTGGTCATTCTCGATTTTCTCTTTTAAATTAAATTCTCAATGAGATTATTTTCTTTTAATTCAATAACTTAAATTCTACAAACGTAAATGTAGCGGTAACTGCGGTAAATGTTACAAGATATAAAATGATAGTAATAAATTTTCAAAATAAATGACGTAAATATAAATTTATTCCTTCTCATTTTAAAAATTGAAAAAGGAGAAAATCCCAGTACAGATAACAGGATCGGTATACCTTACAAAGAGGCACGATGACCATTTCTATCAGCGTTCTGCTTTTTCTCAGCTCTAATTGATCGGAGTTTCAGAATGTTATTGCAAGTAGTAATCCAGCGGAAAATTACAAGTGGATAATAATACAACACAATCTTTAATTCCAACATATTCGTCGGTACTTCTATGTAGTAACAAGGCACAGACATTTTTTTTAAACGAAAAGGACTATTTAAAATTGGAGCAATAGCAGATAATAATAAGGCTGAATTTATAATGACAGCAAATGAATTTTTTGGTGTTCTCTAGTAAAACATGTTCATAAACATATTATGTAAGAAACCTAATTAATTTCACTCAAAATTTTCCAAGTTCGCATACCTAAACAACTTCATTAACATAATTTAACAAAACCATTCTGAAACTAAAAGTTGTCTTGGCGAAATTAAAAGGTGCCCTATAAACATATTCATGTAGGCGATTAACCACTTAACTCAGGGCATCAGATAATTAATTGCCTCTCAAAAGAAACATCTTCATCAGAAAGTCAATGTAAAAAACAAAACAGCCAAATGGGCAATTTCCGGAGAACAGAAGCAGCTCACTTATCGGTTGTTTGAAATCAGAAAGGTAACCTTGGCAATACCTACATTTTATTGCCGCATTAAAATTTAATTACTCACCTACAAACATAACGTGACCAAAAACTTCTCGCTGCCAAACCTGAGTACAATTCCAGCGATGTCCTTTAAATTGATGTTGACACTCCTGGGCACCTAAGAGGTGACCAGCACCTAAGGCAACTAGCGCGTCTGGAGATTCTGTACAGAGTTGACGCTGAACTGGTGACAGCCCTGGTATTCTTGCGCACAAAATTGATGAAGCTAAACTTGTTATGCATCTGAAAATGATAGACAGAATTGTGCATTTAAATTGCATTTTATTTATTTCATAATGTTAACTAATTCTATGTGTGTATGTAGTTTCAGTATTATCATTTAACCTAGAGGTCATTAGCGCCAGTAAAGCATTATATTGGTCACTATAGTATATATGTATCTGCAACAATCTTCATTTCTTCTGTGCACAGCTACATGCGATCTCACCATGTTTTACTAAATGAATCATGATCGTATTTCTTCCTCATCGCAAAAATGGAAGATCTTAATTGAAGTGAAGAATATTTAAAAGCGTTTCCGACTTAATAATTTTTGGAGTTATCTCAATCGGTTATAACCACATTCATCTTACTCGGAAATTAATTACGAAAACACCTTAATTGCCTTCGATATTGCTATTGGCTGTGAATGAGATCACTTTTGCGTCATTTTTCATTCCTTTTAAATTTAATGCAATCAATTAATTATTGGGAGTTCCATTGAAATGTGCAGCAGTGCTCTCCCAGTTGGTAAAAATTGGGAACCACAAGAAGATTTTACGATTTCACTTTTTTATTGCAACCAAATGTGTATTGTCCGTTTCTTTTAATGGGCTTGAAAAATTAGCAAGTCATATGAATATCTACTTTTTTATGTTATGCACATTTTAGGGTTTCATAAAAAGTTATACACATATAAAGCGTAATGCATCTTTCTTAAAAAAAAACATTTAGCGCACTCCTAAAAAATCTTAAAAGACCAAATTTCGAAATTTACATAAATAGTGCAAACCAGTCGTCTATGACCTGACGCACTTCTGATATTCTAATATTATTATTAATTTTAATATAATATCCATTTCTCTTATAATGCATTGTTCACATTATTTTATAAGTTTATATTTTTACATGTAGAAGAGTTATCTGAAGGGTTGCTCTCAAAGTGTTTTCCCACAGAATACTTGACTTCTTTACTTTACTAGAAATGCTAGTAAACTTCTTTCCTCTTAATGGAATGAGTAAGACTTGTGGCAATGGCAAAATCCTTTCTAAACTACAAGCTAGCCATGAACTGACCTTGAGCAGGAACAATAAACCATATTTTGAATGCCTTAAGAGAGGATTATATGGCCTCACAGAGTATATAAGCTCAATTCTTCCTATCTTAAGGCATTTATAAAAAAGAGCTAAATGTTTCATTCGACATGGGCATCACCATTTACAGGGTGGGGAAGAAATTTGAGGAGATGTGATTGTACATCTACAGCTATATGAAAATTAATTGCTGTACTTTTATTATATAAAAGAGCATCAATGTTAGATTATCAGCTAACGCAAGATTAAAAAGGTATCGAAAATTTTCCAGCTGTTTCAGGTTAGGAGAAATTAAGAAAATGATCATGGAGACTCCTACTTTAAAGGTTGTTGATCCAAAAACCAACATAGTTGTTTTTCCTTTGTGGACCTCTCAAAAAATTAGAATAGATGCCATGCAAATAGAAAACAATAACAAGTTTCTGATAGTTTATTGATTGGGTATTATTATGTATTTCGAAACAAAGTGATAAATTTAATTCAGTTTAAATGTTTGTGTCCACCAAGTGACTCCGTTTTGTGTTCAATTGCATGCAAACCAAAAATAATTGATACGATGAATTTTCATGAGGTTTTTGAACTGATAATTCTGCCTCATGTGATTTGTAATAATTTCCTTGTGAAATTATTCAAAAATAATAGAAAATTTGTGACTACTCGTTGTAGTGTCTGCGCCAGGCAAGTCGATCGGTACACTGAAATTTTCTATTCATGTGAATGTTTTTCAATTGTTCTTCAAAGTGAATTTCACTTCAAAATTTAATTCAGTTTAAAGTGATAAGTGCATGTTATTCTCAAAGTACTGTCCATTGTTTTTTGAGGTTATCCATGAATCAAAGAACTGAAGTGTTGGACAGAAAAGTGGTTCTGCATGGATCGAAACAAATGAAAATCAAAGGAACAATTTCTGATTAATACACCGGTTGGGGTAGAATATCCCATCCGAGTTGCTTTAGGGTTTCCTTGACCGCTTAAGTGACATGTGCCCGAGCGTTGTCATGCTGCGTTGCATGGGATAATCGCAATGTATTTAATTTTCATCATTAGTGACGATAAGATGCAAAAAAGCCTACCTTCTTTGCCGTTGAAGCTGAACGCCTTTCGATGTCTCTTGACTTCAATTCGTAAGGCATCCAATTTCCTTGCTTATGAACCATTCCCATCGACTTCAAACGTTTTTATCCGGCCATTTCGATTATGTTTAATGCTTCTGCCAAATCTTCCAGAGTTTGACATTGAGCTTCGTCCAACAATGCCTTCAGTTCTTCGTTTTTAAACTTTTTCCTTTGGTCAGGGCGTTTCTTGTCTGCGAAATCAAAACCTCAACTTTTGAATCGTTTAAATCAGTAATCACAAGTTGAAATTGATGTAGCATAATTCCCATAGGCTTCGAACAGCAAACGAAGACTTTAATCTGACGATTTCTTCAAATGGAAACAAAAAAATAACGTTTCCCGCAAATCAGGTTTCGTTTCCAAAAACTCGACGTATTGAATACACTAAAAAATATTTTAACGACTAAATGAAATATGCTAATTCTTAAAGCCTAATGATAGGGCTTTCATATGAATCCGACTTCAAAATGGACCGATGACTTCTGGTGGTTATTACGCCATTTCTTTTCAATCCTTTAAAATTAAGTTCAGTACCCAATATTTATAGCATTTACCCTTTAAATGCAACCACTTTAAAGATATCGAAATCAGGAACAATTAAATCAAAATTCAAGATTACGTTTTTTAAGGAGAAAAGCAAATGAAATTAGCCTCAAAATCAAAGGAAAATGGATTACGATTACGATGAAAACTTAGAATTTTACACTTTTCTGCATTTAACGCTAAACCATTAAGAGCACGCCTTTTTGGAAGTTTAATAATGCCAGGCCAATGGTACACACAATCTTAATAGCTTTCTATTGACATGAATAACGATAACCATTGATTGATGGTGACTTATTCTGATCTAACTGCGTTTGCAGGGGGATTCTTAAACATTAGTTTATTATGTCTAATCGATAAATTATACTTTGCTATTGTTATTCAGTTCAGATAGCACTATGTTACTCTCATATAGTTTATTATATACCTACCGCTTTGATTGGGGATAGCTTAAAATTATTTTATCTTATTTTTATTATTATTTTCTTGAATTATAATACTATTTTCTTGAATTTATTCAAGTTATAATTATTAGAATTGAGCTGAAAAATATTAGACTTGCTTTTAGTGGCCTTGGTTGTCACTACTTCGTGTTTGTTGCATCACGTTTATCTTTAATTGTCTTTGCTATTGTGCACTAATTTCTACGCTATGATCCACTTCTGAGGCTTCAGCTAACCCCAAAAGTTCTTATTGACATCGATTGGTTAAAAATATGCCATTTTAACCACCAAAGTTTATTACCAATGACAGATGAATTTAAATTTATCTATAACTCCTCTGTTTTAGATGTCATTAATGGTGAGTTCAACATAAAGGTCAACACTTCCAGTAACGGTTTCAAAGATTCAAAGTCAGTTGGTATTGCCCCATAAGTGTTTCACTATTCTTTCGCGCTTGCTTTTTATTGAATTTATTTTTAGCTGTAAATCTGAAGCGTGTGTTTTGTTTTAATCAAAATATTTTCAGGTGTTAGTTTTCCTCGATGTTCAGACTATAAATCGAAAAGTAAAGCTTTTCACATATTCTGATTTCTGACGACATTTGTTGGGCCCTTGATTAGAATATGTTATCCACCTTTGTGCTTTTGGGATTCCCTTAGATTTTCAATAGAGCAAATCAACGAATTTTTATTCATAAGCTTGTAACCCAATTTTATTTTGCCAATTCAGCGTGTAGATCTTCAGCGGGGCACACAGAAAGTTTTTCTGATAGTGATCGAGTGCGCTAAGGCACACGTCTCTAGACTTTCTCCCCAGTAAGCGTGGGTTCGAATTATACAAAGAGCGCGGTGATTTATCTGGGTACCAGTGGTTAAGGCAATTTTACTGACAAGGATTGTACTTAAGAAGCCACTGAGATGTTGCACAGTGAAAATTTCATGCCAAAAATTGTGGCTGATTACTTGCAACATTTGTCAGGTTAAGATTTCCCAATCTCCTGTTCTGTGGAATATCCCTCTGCTAACCTGTGCTGTGTGCATCATAGGATTATCCTCTGAGCTTAGACAATACCTTAAAAAAACGCATGCTCATAATATGCAACTATATTTCTGAACATGTGGGGTTAGTGGAAGATGCAGTTCAAAGTATTCCCATATTTTCGTAAGCAGAAAAAATGGAAAAGAGCACTTGATGGAACTCAAGTTTGAAAAATTAAAATTGAAAAATTTGTTCAATGGTTTTTTGCGAAATTTATTTTTGCTCCCATGTAAAATTCATGCCACAATTCCATCTCGAAACATTTTTTTTTTGCCTTTCATGGAACTTTAAAGAAGTGAAATAAATTTTGAATTTTAATTTTTGAAATGCGAGTTCCATCAAGTAATTTTTCCCATTTGTTCAACTTCTCATAACACGGTGCCAGGCAACAGAATTAAAATATGTTTTGAGATCAATATAATCAATCATTTTAAAATCACAAACATAAGTCTTACGGGTGCTGATTCATATAAAGCAGAAATATACCTAAAAGCGTTTTGGAACTGTTTTTTTCTATATCTGATGGGGTTCAACAGTATTCCGAAAGTTAAAACACTGTGTTCTGTTTCAAATTGGAAATATTTTCGTAATTTAAAGTAATATGAAAACATTTACACTACAGTTTCCAAATTGTTACGTCATTTTATAATACAAAAAGAAGCAAACAAATAATATCGAGTTGGGAGGTTTGTTCAACGAGCCTGAAAGTAGAGCAGAGCAGCTCAGAGCAGCTATCAAAACTAAAGTTGGGCAAAAAAAGCAACACGGAGCAAATAGTTGATTGAACACAAATCTGAAATTTTCTGAGCTGAGTTAGGTCAGGTTAAAATGATTGTGGCTTCTACACTTATATGTATATTCTACCACTTTATTCCTTATATATTTTTAAATGTTAAAAAGGCACTTTCTTCACTATTATTTCTTAAAAATCCAAACACAACAAATTACTCCTCCCACAATTTTGTTCTGACAGTTCTCATTTGCCTGCCCGAAAGTGATCTGATAATTTTTCAGAGCACAATTGGGCAGCCCAGTTCACTTTAGAGCATGCTCCTTGAACATAGAGCAGATCAGTTTCGGGCAAGTTAGAACAAGTTTTTGGTCTCATTAAACACATATCATGCTCGATTTGGCTTCAGCTCAAACTAGAGCAGCTCGTTTAACAAATCTGATGTTATTGCTTGTTACGCAGAGTACCTAACTCCCCTTTTATCCTTCCCCTGTTCCTTGGAGATATAGAGTATTATGGGTACGTCTTAAAAAGAGATAGAAGGGTTTGGATTTAAGAAACAAAAGAAATGTCGATGATAAATTAGTCAACTCTTCCTTCTTTTATAGCTGATCCTATTTAAAGTGACAACCTAGTGCACCATTAATTTTTAAAGTCAAAAGCAGGAAGTGAAGCCAGTTTAAAGCCTTCACATTTGCTATCGGCCTTAATACGACTCAACATGATTTCGGTTGTCACTTCATGAAAGTGGCAAGAAAAAATGAATATCGCGACATGCAAGTACAAAATACAGAAATGTTGTACACAAAAATACTTTTGGAAACAAGAAAACAAACACTTGACAGCGATTTTGTTAACATTTCATTTTCCTTGTCTGCAAGACCCACAGTATTTCAACCTAAGGCCACTGTGATCTAAACCTGGTTTCCTAGAGGCCGAGCCATCAGATTTAAGGTGCTGCTTGTTTCGTCCTCCACCTCGGCAGTACCCTGCAAACAGATAACTAAGGTAAAGGTGTCATCTTAGCCAAATCGTTCCTCAGGTAATTTGAAGTGAACCATAAATCATAACAGTCCGGGGCGACAACATCTTGCGACGGGCTGGCTCACTGAATACCTTCAGCTGCAACGGACCCATTCTAAGGCGTGTGGACCCGCAAGACCTCACATATGTACATGCGTGTTGAAGTCTTGTTATCGAGTTTTTGTTCGCTTTGCGTTATCTTGCGCTTGTTGCAATTAAGAACTCAACTTATGATAAATGGGCCATAAATGCTGTGTAAATTCATTCCTGTCAAACAATTTGAAATGGGCAACGATCTTGACGGCCGTTGCAGCAGAAACTCAAACAAATGTTCGTCTGCACAGATCCATCTTTTGTAATTTGTAATTGGCAAGGTGCACACGGTTAACTGGGTTAAATTGATAACAAGCACATACCGTGGTAGTCCTCCTTATTATTGACGGATTGCAGCTAAATACGCACCTATGACCAGCCAGGTTAGTTCCCGTAAGGGTGATTTATTTTCTTACGCTCACGTGACTTCCTACATTGGCAAGTTATAGAGTTCCTGCTTCTTGCGAACCATAGGAGTTTCTGGTAAGGATTTATGGACAGGTGAAAATTGAAAAATACTTAATAGTGGCGCCATTTAATGGAATGTCGTCTTGTTATTTGTTGGAAAACGAATCATCTAATGCAATAGTATGACACTTATAGACAGCCGATTGCTTGCATTCTCGTTATTTATTGTTAGATGTGAAAAGATGTTACGAAAATTACGAAAGAATATTACTCGTCAAACTGGAATTATACAAAAACAAAAGTAGGCTTATGTAACATAAAATATGTATTGACATGCAATCGAAATAGGTAGTGCTATTCAAGGTGATGCGGGAATAGGTACTTTTGAATTTGTTCAAGTTGCTGGTGTAGGAAGTTTACTCAGAGTCATATGTTGATCTTAGTAAGGACGAAAGCGCTTTTGTAAATTTGTTGGGTACCAAGGTATCATTGAACTTTAATTTTCAACTATATCCTGAATTCTAAAGTATCGTATATATACAACAATAATACTTTATTAAATTGCACAATTAAGACCAACTGAAGTTGGTTGAAATTGATTTTCTGCACCATTTATTAGGATCGAAAAATAACGGTAAATTTTTGGAACATTTATTTTAACAATCCTAAATATATTGACACGAAAAAAGCCAGCGCCTTGAACTGGTATCGAACTAGTGATCTCCCGATTTCCGGTCGGGTGCTGTAACCGCTGAGCTACCCAAACGCACACAAGTGACGCTCCCTATAAACAAACTCACGAACGATGGAGCCAACTGGCCAGGAATTGGAAGAGATGATGGCAGAGAACAAATCCTCCGGGACAAAAAATTTAAATAACGTTGTGAACGAGCGGCGACTATTGTTTCGAGATGTATTAAGTTTCCAGTAGGTATTCGTACCACTCGAAGCATTCGAAGTAAAGCAACATGGTGGATAACCTCATTCTCAGTAGTGTCCAGATGAATCGTTGAAATGAAGACGCAATGATAAGATCTCGCAAGCCTCAAGGCAACAGCATCCGTAGAGAAAAGATTGATGGAAGAGCTATACGCAGCAGACACAGAGACGGCAGGAACCGGCCGAGCGACTTCCCCGCATACGGTTGAATCAGCCACAGGTATGGAGGGCATAAATGTAACAGGAGATGGCCGTACGTCTACGAGGACGACGAAGGAGCTGGCCGGGTAGCGGCATCACGATCGGACGATACGGGCCGGGAAGCTCAAATACGTCTACAACGAGAATACCTCTTCCGAAGGGTCTGAGCAGGAGGCGCATAAGTGGGGGGGTCAACCACATTGACCTCAACATTCGAGGACGCAGGGTCAGAACCGGATCGGCACAGTAAAATTTCATTCCAAAGAAATTGTGCCGTTCTTGCGACATTTGTTAGGTTAAAATTGTCAATGTTTACTTCCCCAAAAATTTCCTTCCGCCTAAGCTATAAAAAAACAAAGCAAGTATTATCTTTAAAAACGCTACTTGGGTTTTCAAAAAATGCCGGTAAAGCAATTGATCCCCATATGCAGTTTTTATGAATCTCTTAACCAAATTTATATTGTTTTGGATTTATTTATAACTTTATAGGAATGGCTCTGCAAAATAATGAATCACTATGTTCTTTATGAAATAGAATTTCATTACTATCTGAAATTGAATTCAACTTGCAACTGGTGCTATTATTTATCTGTTTGCAGGCGGAGAAAAGTAACCATTCCATTTTCCCACAGGCAAAATTTAGTTGCGTTTTGTTAAATAAATCCGCAGCTGTCGCCGTATTTAGAGCATAATGTTAAAATAGTGCCTAAACTATGCCAAATTGCTAGTAGCCTCTGGTCTAATTTGCACATGGAACGATTAATCAAGGTGTTGCAATGTATCTCCTG
>QYTT01080702.1:24649-41991 GCA_006980735.1 Dasypogon diadema | reverse complement strand
ACGCTCTTCCGATCTGAAGCTCAAATACGTCTACAACGAGAATACCTCTTCCGAAGGGTCTGAGCAGGAGGCGCATAAGTGGGCGGGTCAACCACATTGACCTCAACATTCGAGGACGCAGGGTCAGAACCGGATCGGCACAGTAAAATTTCATTCCAAAGAAATTGTGCCGTTCTTGCGACATTTGTTAGGTTAAAATTGTCAATGTTTACTTCCCCAAAAATTTCCTTCCGCCTAAGCTATAAAAAAACAAAGCAAGTATTATCTTTAAAAACGCTACTTGGGTTTTCAAAAAATGCCGGTAAAGCAATTGATCCCCATATGCAGTTTTTATGAATCTCTTAACCAAATTTATATTGTTTTGGATTTATTTATAACTTTATAGGAATGGCTCTGCAAAATAATGAATCACTATGTTCTTTATGAAATAGAATTTCATTACTATCTGAAATTGAATTCAACTTGCAACTGGTGCTATTATTTATCTGTTTGCAGGCGGAGAAAAGTAACCATTCCATTTTCCCACAGGCAAAATTTAGTTGCGTTTTGTTAAATAAATCCGCAGCTGTCGCCGTATTTAGAGCATAATGTTAAAATAGTGCCTAAACTATGCCAAATTGCTAGTAGCCTCTGGTCTAATTTGCACATGGAACGATTAATCAAGGTGTTGCAATGTATCTCCTGGTTCATGCGAAAGCGAACGGGATGACGTAAACCCAATATCATGCTGATCTTTGATCCCAGCTTGTTATTATTAATAAATTACTATAATGTAACTTCATACTTTATTTATTTCCTCACAGCTGTAATTGGTTATTTTAGGTGGTCGAAGCCAATAAAACAGGATCGTTAGTGTTTACCAGCAATCGCTGCAGTTTTAGCGGTTCTGTTTCAATTACAAGCGCTGGTTTTTTCGTGCATAAATAATCGTTAAGCTCAGTTTTCCATAAAAATGTTTAGCAAACACATTTTGTGATTAATCCGCAATACCCCATAAAGTCAAGGCAAATAAAGTGCAATAACTGCACGCTGACATTGTAGAAATATCAGCAGTCGCCATTTTTTTCTAGATTTGTGTTTACGAATGTGCGCCACTGTAGATCAATGACTGCCGCTGGTGTCCACTAAACCAGTCGCTGCAAATTAAGGAAATAACAAGGAATTATATTTCGAGGTGCTTTGTTTTGCTCAGCGATAGCAGGCATATATTGGTATTGGACACAGATAACACCGCACTACTGGAACCATTTCCCTCGGAATTGAGACACATCTGCAGTATCAGACGTAAACCCTAACCAATTATGGACCGTTGAGTAGGTGTTTACCATGCTAACTCGAGCCTAACAACGCTCACCCCATGTCTAACAGGTAAATTACAAGAGGCAATTTACGCGAATGTTTGCCCGATGCAAATATTTCTCCTTTCAATTAAGCCAATATTTGCTTTGTATTAACGCGATAATCAGCCGGAGTGATCTCTGGGGCTCCGGCGATCGCAGGAACTTTCAAGAAAGAATAGGCACCTCTGAGCAATGGAAAAGTTTTTCAGATCTGCACGAAACAATGAACATGAGAACCAGGACTGGAGGGCATGAATTAAATGACTCGAAAGGAACAAGCGGGCGAATTTTTTTCCTCTTTCTTCTTGAAAGCGAGATCCCTTGAGATGATAAATTAGGAAATTATACAAAGCATGATATTTACCTGTGTTGCGCTGCGCTCCATGCGCATAACCCGAGTAACCGTGTGTTTACATGATGGTCAAGTAAGTAGTAAGACCTGTCTCGGAAGGTAGGAATGGATATGGGAGGTTCCATGCCCAGGGATTTATTGGGCTCTGCTTTCAGATTTAGGCTTGTACACGTTTTATCAAATCTAAATTGTTTATGTACGTGACTCCTGAGATTCCCCGTTGAACCGAATCTGTGACTCTTCCAAGACAATTGTTAACTTTGTAGACGAAATGCATTCAACGTGGTTTCTTTTGCACTTTCGTATACCTATCTACCAAATGTCTTGTGGTCGTTTTTGCAAATGTTTACTGTATCAAATTTCAACGCAGTAGATTCCTCCTTTATGAAGATATTAAACTGTAAATCATGTATGATGGCATCTTGATATCCAAAATAAAGATGTCTTACGGATTTTGTTCTTTAAAAGCCACTCGCTAAATGCAAAAAGCCGGCAGCATATTTTATCTTTTACTTCCTTCATCTCGGTTTTGTTTTTCGTTTGATAGATTTGAAAGAATTGCAAATTTATCTTTTTTTAAATTTAAATACTTACATTGTTTTTTTAAGAAGTCCTATTCTCAATTTTAAGTTTTTCAGGCACTGAATTTCTCAACATTTTTGGTATTCCTTTCTTACGGACAATATTTATAACTCTTCCCATGTAGTTCATATATATAGTTACAAATTTCTGCGGCATTTAAGGCTTTATGTTTTTGGTAATCCCCTGAAAATGCTTTCTCGAATGGAAGAGAAATATTTCTTTCTTTGCCCGTTAATTCCACTTGATACATATTGAAATCTGGCCTGATCTTGCTTCAGGTCTGGACCCCACAGACATGATTCTGGACCAATCGTGAAGAAGGTACACGCGAACAGAGAACAGGTACACTTCAGGTGTACTCACACATAGCCGAGAAATAACAGGGCCCTTATGGCAGAATACTCGGATATAGGTTATGACTAACCATGTTCTTGAGACCTAAACCACTCATTCTGACTGTCATGCAGAGCATGCTTTCAGAGATCCGCCGTTTTTTCTAAACCGAAAAAATCTATACTTGAAACAGCTTGATTCAAAGCACTCTACGTTCAGCAGATGCACGATGTACGAGATAATCTGTTCATCCCTTCAGATCGCTGAAAAGAAATGACTTTCGAGAGTTTCGCTAGAGAGATTACCATATTTGAACTCGCGCCTGATATACACTCCCCAAATACATAAGAAAATTATTCGTCCATTGTATGCTAAGTGGGGTATCAGAACGATTCTACTTCCCACCATTCCACTGATCCTGACTTTCATGTTTCATGTACAAAAGGAAGGCCGTTGAAGCCCCTGGCAATTTCTCACGCGCCTTTGCTACGGGGACTTGAAAAATGTAGGCCTATCGTTGGGCCCACCCTCTACCTCGGGAACCGTTACCATAACACAAGTTTCCAGATCTCCGCTGTTTTCCTAATCCTTTTGGGGTATTCCGCAGCAAAGTGCCCTACTTGACGACAGATATGGCACTTTGCTTCGGTCTCCACTCCTATTTCCTGACTATTTCGAGATTCAGCGATGTTCCTGTAAAATCCGCTGAGAAGCATCCTTTGTTAAGAGAGATGTATGGTTTACGGCTAGTGAAGACCCCTTTGCCGAGACTCTCGTTCCCAAAATGAAGAGGAATAACACGGACCTTTTCGAATCTTTACGAAAAAAAAGCAATCGGATCCTCATGGTCAACCTATTTAATGACCCACGAAAACGTGGCCCTTGTCAGCTTGACAGACACGGGGCAGGCCATAAGATGTCTACACTTTGAGCACTTCCAACGTTCGAGAAAGACAGAGTTCACCTCTGCGTTTTTCTACAATCTGTTTTCCTTTTTGTTAACACAATGTTAAGTAAGCAATGAATACCAACAAATATATGACCTAAAAAAGGCGGGCATTTTACGCATACCGGTCGATAGCCCAATTAAATTTTTTGAAGACAGTTAAATAGCCTTCCTGTATTAGAAAACTTTGAAGTAGAAATACTTACAGCACAGAAAACAGAATACAAAACAAATCAGAAATCTCATCAAGAATCACAAAATGTTTCAAAATTTTATTCACCACTTTATGATCAATTAAATCCTACTGTGAGTAGTCAATCAGATCCAAACATGAAATTACCGGACTGTAAAGTTCCATCGAATTGCCATAGTAAAATCTAAAAACAGGAGAACTCTTGATGGAACACTTTGATTTAAAATCAAATTTGAAAAATATTTCGCTTATTTTGGTTGCACTGAAATAAGAAATTTGGAAAATTTTTAGAGGATAGGATACCCAGCGAATTGCTAGCATTTAAAAAAAAAATTTTTGGAGTGAATGTTCTTTTGTATTGGCTTATATTTATCCCTTTTATAAACTTCTGGATCATGATAATGGAACACATACAGGACCATGTATTTTTTACTACCCATTCACTTTAATAATGGCAACATGACTTTTGCAATTATGTAACTTGCATTTTGAACCCTACCAAGTATAACTTTTTCTTACATTTTTATGAAAATGGTAGTCGTATCTACCGATTAAAAGATCTCCACCTCCTTTATTTGATTTCAAAACAGATGTTTACATTATTTGCCTCTTCCACTGAACAAAACGAAAACTCAACAGTTCGCTGGCTTAATTTTTTTATTTTTATGGTGAAGCCAAAGCTTGGAGGATACCAGCACAGCGTTGTAGGAAAAGGGGAATAGGGGTATGGGGAAGTGGGTCAGGAGGACGAGTGGAGGTGTCGATGCATATTCCGACATATAGTTGACGGGAAGTACAGAAAATATTAGTCTGTTCCGTACAGTTCTGCTCAAGAAGGATTCTCTAAACTTCATTATCTCTACTATAGGTCTTATCTCGAGGATCAAAGTCTCGTAATCTCAATCCTCGCATACGGAAAATTCGCACTTTCAAAATCTCACGTATGCGTAGCTTGTTATTGTGATCTTGCAAATTAAAATCTGACATGAATAAAATGTATTTTTGCGGTTAGTCGTGCCGCTGCCTCTTGCACATCGATGGCCCTCACATGCATTTTATTGAAACCAACGCCAAAATTATAAAAAAGATGATGTTGTAAAATAAATGTTTATTAATTTACATGAGGTATTTCATCATAAAAAAGAATAACAATCGGCTAGCACCGTGATCTTGAGATCTTGATGATGCTCCCATTTCTTTTTTGAAATTCTCATTCTGTACTGATAGAAGCGCTCAAGTTTAACTTCAATTAAATTTTTTTTATTCCTTTGCGGAACGAGTTGATAGTTGTTTTCCACATCAGTTTCAAAATACCCACGCCGGTGATCTAGCGAGCTGAGGCGCACGCCTGTCGATTTTCTCCCCTGTTGGCGTGGGTTCAAATCCTGCACAGGACACGGTGATTTATCTTGCGAAGCCACTGGAATGTTACACAGTAATAATTTCATACCAAAAATTCTGGCTAATTTGCAAGATTTTTCAGGTTGAAATTTCCCAATCTGCTCTTCCCTAATTTTCTTCCGCCTAAGTTGTGCTGTGTGCATCATAGGGTAGGGTTGTCCCATGAGATTAGGCAATACCTTAAAAAAAAATATCTCCATTCCAAACACAATGAAGTTTATTGACTGTAGAATCGAAGGTATAGTTCTGCTTAAAGGATTCCGTACTTTTCTTGAGGTAATTGATTCTAGGCGAAATTGCCTGAAATCTTCTTCAGATACCCCTCGAGTTAGACAGAGCTTGAATTACATGATTTTCGAGTTATACAGAAATAAATTAGAGTATTGCCTCGAATTACACGGTACTTGTGTTACAGGCTTTTAAACCATTTTTTTTAAAGAGCACAAAATAATAAGAGGTTTTCATGCTCATCAGCTCATTTCTAGCTATTTGCAGGGCTCGTAAAATTGAAGTATATGGTGCAATATTTCACAAATCTGGGCCTGCTTCTTTGATTCATAAATTTTAGTAAGTATAAATCTGTATCACGAACGATAACTTGGATTTATTTGAATGTTTTCGATTATACAGTGCAGGAAATCCTGATCATTTCAAGTTTTGTCAATATTTAATAGAAGATAAAAGGAGAACATATACAGATAATGGACTAAAGGAAGAAGAGAGGATATGCTATTACGAACCTAAAGAATTTGATTGAGGCTGCTATGCGCTCCATAAAAATAAATAATGAAAACTAAGTAAATATGACTAAATAGGGCTCTCAATTAGAACACGAAATGTTTGTTCGACAGATTTAAACATTTTAAGGACTGAGAAAAAATTTTTCTAATCAGAAAACACTGAAAATGTGCAAGAGACACCACCACTAAGTGTGGGCTAGGTAGATAAGTTTAAGCAAAGATTTTCACTGCACAGCATCAAATTTCAAGGAGAAAGTGCTTTAGCAGATGCCGAAGCTATTCATAAACTTACTACAGAACTAAAAACATTTGTAGGGGATAGAGATTATACGGGAGACCAGATTTTTATTGTGGAAAGAGTCGTCCTTTTAATGCATCAGGAGATTGCTGCATGAAGCCGGTGTATATAAATACATAAATCACTGATCTATCAATTGATCTGCTCAAAAATTTTCCATGGCTGTTAAATATAGAATATGGTTTAAATTTTGCAGAAAACAGCATATAAAACAACATTAAACAGAACTAAATAAGTGTATAAATCCCTGTAAGAATTCTTTTAGATGAGGACTTTTCAGACGGCGAGGATCGTTTGGATCCTAAAAAGAGAGCTATAAAATTACAAGCATTTTTAGATGACAGAGACACTATAGTAATAACGATTAGCAAAGTAAAGTAATAAACTGTAATCCCAACCAAAAAGATTTTATCAGCGGCAAATTCTTTACCATATTTAATACGATTTAAACTTCCTAATGTATTTCAGGTATTAAGAAGCATCAACTGGTACCTAAAATACAGGAAGTAATTAGGAAACTACCTCCCAATTATGTGACTTATATGTACATAGTGTAATAGAAATTTCTCCTACGATATCTTATATGGAGAAGACAGTGTGGAAAAATGCCTAAAACCAACATTACAAACCTTACACCCCACTAATTGGAGTGGAAACATTCTCGGCAATTTTACACGTGTCTATTTTTTCCACTTCCAAGTTAGATGTTTTAATAGTAGTCATAGTTGCAGCACTTTTTCATTAAAAAATTATGTTTGTTCAATTGTCATCCTACCTTTATTCAATTCAATGGTTTTGTTGAATCGAAGTGTATGTTATTAAGCTCCTAGTATTAGTGTCAAAAACTCACCTAAATTTCATCATCCAAAGTAGAAAAATGAGAAACATACAAAAGTGTTTCCTCATTTTGAAACAAAATCCCAAAATGTTGTCAGTTCACGTCATCCTAGTAAAGAACTATAAAAACCATACAGAAATATTCTGGAAGGCAGAGTCATGTTAAACAGTTCTAACACTCCTTTGGACTAGCACGCACCACACTTAAAAAAAAAAAGAACACCATCCAAATTATTTTGAAATGATTCTTATTAAAAACCCATTAAAATTCGACCAAAAAATCTCTGGGAAACATACGAAGGCACTGACATAAACCAATTTTATCCCTTGTTAGTTTTTTGTAGAAACTCGCGTCAAGTAATTTTTTCATTTTTTTCGTTCACCAAAAAATCTAATTTATTGACTCGTGATAAATTTGGCATGTTGAACCAACATAATCGCCATGGGCATTGCTTCAAACTTCTTCAATCTCTTCTTTTTTCTATAGGAATTTTTTGCCTTTACTGTGCACTTATATCCAAGACGAGACTTTTTTCTTATGTTTTCCCTAAGTTAGCTTCACGGGCAGCAAATTATACCTTGCGGCCTGAGCCGATGGGCCCTCCAATCTCTGCCAGGTTATAATTAAAATCGACGATTTGAAAAATATTATGTTAACGAGGAGGCTCCGGCCGAGTTTGTTTTACGAGCTATCGAGTTAGGAAACAGACGTGTTTCAACACTTCGCTCCGAGGCGGGTAAAAAATTTATTATGGCATTAGACCGATTAAGATTGTGGAGATTATCAGCACTAAATTAATTAAACTCGTTTGCATTTCACTGCACTAGACAACACTTAGCAAGCCTCCTGACGGTATTGCAAAACCTGGCGATCCTATGCAAATCTAAACTCCGAGATACCACAAATTGCAGATGGTATAGAAGGCGCCGATAGGTATGGTATGATGTCTTAACTTCGTGTAACAGTTAGATGTAATCCTCACCCGCACTCAGTTTCCGTGCAATTTAAAAACGCGTTCACATATCGTGCCCAGTACTAGTTATCAAGCGCGCAACATCACAGGTTGGTTGTCAGTTAAGAACTAGACCACGAATTCGGATACCTGAGGAGGCATAGCTGCTGCGATACCTGCCCCGTTTGTGCTGATGCCCACATCCCATTCCCATCTGATACAGAATCAATCCGAAGTGAGATGCTGCTGTTGCTGCGACGCATAGGTGCAAGATTAAGAAGCGAGCCACAACCACTAGCCAGGTGAGAGCCCAATCTATCAGAAGCGTACTACTCTGTAGCCTGGTTAGTCATGTTATCACCTCAACTCGCTGTTTTCTATCAAGGTCTACTCAAGATGTTTTGATGGAAATCGCGATTCCGAAAAGTTGCGAGTACTCAGGGGAAACGGAAATTAAACTCTGGAGAGAGCTGAATTGGTACACTGCAAAAAAGTGGCTTATACAAACCCCACTACCATTTGGATGGTAGCTTATCACCTTTTTATATATAAACAATGCACTGCCAGTTTGAATTTCCAACGAGTGGTAATGTTGCTCGAATGCACTCCATGCATTACGGGAAGGGAAGTTTTAACAAAAGAAGAAAGGTGATTTATGGTTTTCCACCCTTATAAAGCAAATTATAGCTTCATTTCGAGTTTGGGCTCTACAACAATATTCCTGCCTTGCCGTAATTTCTTAATGAACGTATGCAGTTTTCGAACGGACTACTTCTTTTAATCCATGCACATGGTGAATGAAAGATGTCAACGGGAAATAATTTATTAGAAACTGGATACTGGAGTCAGTCCCATTTCAAACTAGAACGAAAGATTTTGGCAGTTCTGAACTTAATAATGTTCTGACAACGGTGACCGTATAAAATTAGAGAAGACAAGGGGATATTCGAGAAATTCCTTGCAGCAGATTTTTTGGTTTTCAAATCATTACTTTGTTCCAGGATAATATTCTCGAATAAATAACACTTTCTTAGTAAAATCAAGACTCGCACCATTCTGTAATTTCACCAAAAGCATATAGTCTGTTGGTTGAGTACGTTAGAAGTTAGAAATAGGGTACAATGGACCTATAAAGATCATCTTGAGAGAAATCTTAATCGAAAACTACTCCAAGACGAAATAGTGCTTGAGATTAGCAAGACTTTTGCTATTTGCCGAAAACAAATAACAATTAATTTCTCAAATGATCGTACGGATGGGGCGTTCGATGCAATCCTTTTTTTCGAACTATATTATTAGCCTTCAGAATATCTTCGTAGGACCAACGTATCTGTTACATAAAGGGAGGAAAGGCATATCCTAATAATTATTGTTAGTAAATATGAGTGATCATAAAAATAATGTGTTAAATGAGGGGGTTTGATAGTAAGACACTACTAACAACATTGGTTACAGGGATTGTAAGATCTAGAAGGCCACCTAGAAAAATTCAATAATGGATTGCGTATAGATTGACCATATTAATATTGATGAAATGCATTTCTCCAACATTTTTAATCCACTAAAGGATTATGGCTTCCTGCGGACATATTAGAATTATCCCTGATTATTACAAAGGAAACTGTTATACTTCTTATCCGCATCGGTATGATGTCTATGAAGATAACACGATAAGCTGAACATATGCTAGATAGGTTGCACTTGAAATAAATGAGCAAAAGGCAAAAACCCTAAAGACCTCTCTTAGGAAAACTTTTACTGTGGGAGACTTGGACTCTGAATATGTGGAATCGTTCAATTATTTTAGAGTATATATCAACTCTGCCAATTATTAATCTAAGCAAAAATAGAGTATGTATTGAATAGTTTTGTTTTATTTTAAGTGTCCGCCCATAGGCCCCAATGCCATTTCGACCTAAAGAGATCTTGGATGTGAAAACGGTTTTTCAGTAGAGCTTAGGAGCTTAAGCCAAAGATGATATTATGCTTTAGCTTAAGCCCCAACTTCTATAAAAAAAAATCGTCTTCAGGTCCATAAGCTCGCTGTAGCCGTATCAAGTGCGTTTTTTTAAGTGAGGGTTCCAGGTAAGTCTTCGATCAAGCATAACACCAAAATGTTTGACTTCTTCTGAGAATTCGATAGTTGTTCGGCCTAAGATAAAAACTCTCATCTTGAGTTTTTTTTTTTTGAAGAGAAATATTATTGTCTTTCCCGGGCTGACCGGTAGGCCCACTCGTAAACACGAACTTTGCATAGTATTTAGGGCGTATTGCATGTGATCAAAAATTTTCTGATCGTTCATTACTTTAACAAGAATTATCAGGCCATTTGCATAACTTTAAATATCAAACCCAACTTCAAGCAACTCTTGAAGGAATTCATCCACAATCAATAGGGGACACAGTACCCTTCCTTGTGGAAAAGCTTCAGTGGCCGTTTTAGTGACTGTTTCATTCATTCATTCCTTACCCAAAATACCGCTGGCGCCTCTTGAGGTCGCTTTTCAATGACACAGAAGAGAATTTTGTCAAAAGCCCCTTCAATGTCTAGAGAGGTGCAGAGGAATGGTTTCTTTTTCCACCACTGTTGCTTTCTCCATGCTTTTCAATATGAAGGAAGACAGGCTTTTGGGCGATATGACTTTTGATGGATAGTGGAACGCCCTCCACCTTGGATATATACCATCCTCACATCTCTCCCCACTTTGAATATATCCTTTGAGTATATCCTAACTAGCTCTAAAAGGCCTTGTCAATAATGGTATTAGTTCTATCCCTTACTGTAACAAAGCTTAGAATAGACCATCTCTTACAGAGAATTTGTTCGAAGGAGCCAACAGACCATTTTGTTTTTCTTTCTGTAAAGATAGAAGATGTGTACTGTGTAGTCATCTCTAGTTTCATCTGATACCTTTTCACTCTCTTCAAATATACAGTACTCTGCAAAGTATGTCTGTAATTCAGTGTAGCTCCCATCGCACTTTTTTAATAGTCCAATATTTCATTAGAGAGGTCAACAAACAAAAAATTCATTTATGCTATTCTTATGAAAAACTACAGGAAGTTTATGGGAGGTGACCATAATAAGTAGCTTTATATTTCGCCTATAATGTACTAGAGGCTTTTTATAGATGCCACAAGAATAGGTCTGAAAGCCTCCATAGTGGGAATGAAATGCGTTTCATTGCAATTCCTTATGTTCCTCTCGGTAAAGAATCGAATAATATATTAGAACTTTTGATTACTTTGATTACATTAAAAGTTCTTCTTATATTGGGGATGCAACTAGGCTACACCAGATCTTGCTGTTTCCTTTGTGAGTGAGATAGTCACGTCAGAATGGTGATCTGCATAAGCAAAGACTGATCTATACGAACATTGATTTCTGGAGAGAACACGTTATGAACAATAACCTTGTAATTCCAAAAATATTGCATATTTGCATAGAAACTTCCTCAACTTACATCAAGGAAAATCAAGGAAAATATTTTTGTAAATCTTCAAATAAGGCAATTAAGGGGGTAGCTCTTTTTAAAGGGAATAGGAAAAGGTTTTTTTTTGTGGCTTTTTTGCACATATTAAACAATGTCTGAAATTGTAAGTAATATTTTTATTTCATAAAAAAATACATATTTCTTTGTTTAATGATGTATTTGGACAGGATCTATATAACTCGAAGTAATATGTGCGTCGTAATTACACCGTTGCACTGTATGTTCTTGGAACGTTAGGGACGTTTAATTGTAAATTCAAGTTAAATTTCAGAATAAGTGTCACCAATGTAATCCTTAGTCATTTAGCAATCGTTTTTTAACCCTAAATTAACCTGAAATGTGCTCATTGTAAATTTCGGTAATATCAAAGCTATTAAGTCTAGTCTTGCTAGTTTACTTTTGTGTCCACTATTTATCATACACCTTTTCCTGTCAATTCTTCATTTTGCATGTATTAGATGCTCTTGTAAAAATTATATTCTCCTCCTGGTATGTTTGCGTCTAACTCTTCTTCGTCTTCTTCTTTCTTTGAAGGCATGCAAAGCGTCGCTTAATGGCTGTTTCTGTCCAGGACATTTGCTCCATCAGTTTATCCTCGTAAAGGAAGTAACAAAGAGTTCGTAATATTTTCTTTTGTCCCGATCCTCAGAAAGTAGAAAGCTTTTTTAATTAAAATATATTATTTTGTTTATTCAATGGAGTACAAATTGTTTTTCATTTACCATTTTAGCTTTAAAATTTTTATCCGCTAATAATTTTGCTTCGAAGTTGTCCAGAGCTCCTATAGTTGAAATTGATAGATCGTAATGTTCTTCGTTATTAGATTCTACATCATTATCAGAATTGGCATTTTGTTCCAATCTTAAAAATGGTGAAAAGGAACTTAAAAAGATCAAAAGGAAATTACCATTATCAACGTTATTTGCTGAAATCTATGTTTGTGGCGGTATTATCAATATACGTATCTCTAACCTGCTAACTGATTATTCCTTGCACTTCAGATATGACAAACCTCTGGATTTACTACCACCCAGAACTTACTTTGTACACGCGCAAACGCAATGAATACCTATTCGCATACCATGAAGCTACCGCACAACAAATGACGTCATATTTGCCATCATTCGCCTATGCACTACTCTCTTCTGAGTTGTATAACTTTCCCAATTTTGAGAATTTCAAAATATCCTTTGAAAGGATTATTCTGCACATATTAGGCTATCAATATATCAAAATATAACCAGAGGCTTGTGTTATATACCATAATATCAAGAGTATCAATAACCTATCTGCTCTGTGTTGAGAGAGTTGCAAAAGAGTACATGCCCCTGGCTTGATTTGCACTAAAAACCTATTTGAGTCTGAGCCATTGATAACTAGTTACAAACTGTAAAAACTTCACTGCATAATTTTCCAGTACTTTGTTTAAAGATTGATATGAAAAATATATTCGCTAAGATCGTTAAATAATGGAGAAAAAAATTGAAGGAGAGTTTCACCAATTAATGCAATTTATCTCCCTCATGAAGAAAAGGTCAAGTGGAGAAATTTACAAGATAGAAATTTCCGCAAATGAATGTCAAATGTAAATACAAGAACTGAACAGACTGGAAACCAGTCTTATGTAAATGTTGAATTCCTCCTGCTTGAAAAAAAGCATTTTACAATATTAATAGAATTATTTTTTTTTAGACACAAAATCGTCACATTAACTTTATAGTTATTTTATAGACAGGAAATTGATTAAAATTTTCTTAATTAAAATTGAAGATGTAAACAAATTCTCTTATCGCGCCAACAGGTTGTATCTAATTCTTTTCGAGTTTTAAGGTGTTTTACACACAGTTGTTTCCCCAAAAAAATATACATATATTAATAGCCTCATTATATTTGTCAATCCTCTTAATCTTGGTTTTAATTATTCAATTTATTAACATCACATAATTAATTATGCAAATTTCACTTTAACTATGGTATTTATTTTCTTTGCAACACAAAAAGAACACAAAGACTACATTTTATCACTCTGATAATGAGAAAACACACCAAAATAGATAAACCCAGGTTTGGGTTAGTAGTATACTAAGTTTTGCACTTTTATTTCGAAAGCCCAGTCATAATGGTTGTAGTGCAAAGCAATAAAATAGGAATTTTATGTGACACATTTATGAACTTATTAAAGAAGAACGAAAATTTATACTTAATATTTAATGTGTAAATGTTGTTATCAATTTTTGTTACATCCGTTGGAGATAATCAAAATTTTAAAAAACTTGAGAAAATTACTTCAATTTCCTTATTGCAATAGTTGAAATCTAAATAAAATATCTGTAATTGTATATTCATAAAATTATGGGGCTTAGGGTATGTTCATGGCAGATGCACACATACTATACTCTATTGTTGTATTCGAGGCAAGCTCCAAAAAGGTATTGCACATTTGTCCAGGACCGTGTAGTCGGGTCTGTGTTAAATGAGTTATAATGGTCATTGAATTAACGCATTGACTGCCACAATTAGCACGAAAACTTTCGTGAGAAAATTACGTGATAAAATGCCTCTGTTGTGAGAGAGCTTTTAAATGCCGGGCATCGGTGACGGAAATGGCATTCAACGTGTTAATTAATAATTGTTGCGGGAATATTGGTACTCCAACGCGTTTGGTATCCAAATAGAAAGTCCGGTAATAAAACCACGTTAAACCAAGAGAGGAAAATGATGGAATTTTGTCGGGCAGGTATCGATAATTGTTAATCTATCGTAGGACTAAACTTGCCACGTGAAACATTCTAAATCGGCATTAAACAGAAGTCCTGCGTTTTCTAAAATTTGAACTATGAAACTACAAAATTGCTATTCGCTCCGTACACGTTGAAAACCCTGTACAGTTAGCATGACACAGGAAGGCGTCTTCCACCATATGCCAATAGATTCTATGGGGCGTTCTAGTCAACGTTTGATCCGAGATCCCCCCCCTATTCCTTCACTCTTATTTTTTAAACTGAAAAGGTTTCGTCGTTGAAGAAAGGTGCTTTTACTTAAAATTCCCTAAGTCCTATATTAGCTTCCACTCCCCAATCCACTCGGAACTGTGATACATTTTAATGTCAATGTATTGTTCCACCTGCAAAATTATACCTCTAGAGGATTTGTACCGCATTTACCGGGTTTAGCCCCGAGCGAATTCTTCCTCTTTCCAAATTTGAAAAAATTACTCGGTAGGAAGAAATGTGGAGGTTATCGATGCCATAAACGGATATTTTGCAGTGTGTAGCCCTCAAAGGAGACTATCTTGAGAAATAAGATTGTTTTTTTTTGCCAAAATATCGCGTTTTACTTACTTTTTCAAGAGACTTTTCATAATGTCCACGAATTTTAAACAAGAATTTCATTCCCAATTTTTGCAATGCTCATCTTTACAAATAAGATTTGACCGCCTCGTGAAATTTCGTGATTCTTTCTTGAGATGTACTTAAGATAATCTCGGAGTTTCGTCCATTTCGTAAAAAAGTGAGAACATTGTTGTGGATTTAGATTTATACTCAATACTCTCAAATTCACGAATTAATCTCCTCACGGGAGTTGACTATGACGAAGAACGTTCAAGAATTAAATAAATGATGAAAATCATAAATCTTTTCTAAATTACAATTAATCAAACCACAAAACTGCTCAGAATCCATGCTAGCACAAACTGCAGTCGATGGTTAATCGCATCATTATTAGAATTTAATTGCCAGCGTACAATTATTTGCCATAAAATCAATAACATAAAGATATAAAATTGCACTGTTGCTCACCTCTAGATACAATTCGCCCCGGGCTTCCTTTAATTGAAAACTCATAACTACTTACAGATTGCAATTATGTGCACGCATCTTTACCCTGTGCGCAATAAATTCTCAAGCCGATTAAAAGCTGATTAAACGATCTCGAACTGCGGATACCTATGCGTTCGTAGGTGGAGGCAACAACAGAAATAATGATCTTAAAATGATTAAATAAGCAGAGAAAGATCGGTAATACGACAACTTAAACTATAGTTGCCGTAGCCATAATTCATGGATTATATCTCTGTTTCTATATGGGATTACAACCAAGGAAATGTAATCTAGGTACTTTAAGGAATTAAAATTTTCAAGGCCGTGTAACATTCCTATAAGTAAACTAAAACTCTGACGTTGCGCTCCTGAGCTCCTCTTACCTTCGATGGGATAAAAGAGACCATAAAAAAAATTAACTGCAAACATTCGAATGCATTGAAAACCACCCTTACAAAATATTGTGTTTGTTGTACAACCCCTAAACATAATTCAATCAAAGAAACAACTTGGTATGTACCTTTTTTCAGTTCATTCAAACAAACATTGAATGAATGCTCCCAATGAAAACTGATACACACCAGAGTAACCTCATCATTACGTTACTTTCCCGGGGCTAATACCAATTCCCTGAAAGGTGGAAATTGTAAACTCAAGCCGTTACCACCCTTCCCATGTTTGTGTGCTGCCTTTGTTGCTTTTGTACTCCTCTTGTCGTCCTTTTGTCGACCTTTTTACGTTGATTACATCTCTATTCACTGGCATTAGCTGGAGTCCTAGAGTTGAATAGTTAGACGCACCCCGGAAGCGCATCCTAACAAAAATTTTGTTTGAATAGGAACTATGCCGTGGCATTTTCTATGGATCATATGCTGTCGGCACATATGTCCGTTTCTAAATAATGAAATTGGAGATTTCTGCCTATTTGCTTTATCGAGTTAAGAGAACTTTTTTGCGTTTGAGATTACATTTTGGTTCTATGAGAAAATGTTTAATGGAGAAATTGCGAACAAACAAATACAGCTTTTTTTCGTTCCTATGTTCTTGAACATGTTGGCAGGCTTTAGCTATTTCAGTATAGCTAATTTCAATTCCTATGGCAGACTTTAGATCTGCAGATCTCATAAACCAAACAAGTACTGAAAATGCCTCATTTTGAGGCGGTCATGTATTAAAGAATGGGTTGATCTTGACGTAGCTGTCGCATTCGTCTCCTTCGCGTTAAAAGGTTAGCAGACTATTGGTGTTTTCCTATTATCTTAGAAGGAAGCCGAGAATCATTTACATATCTCCGTACTGAGTTCAAGGAAAGTCAATTGACAGTGTTGAGTCGAGTTTTTAATACATTTTTGTGGACGTTCAAGTCGAAGTACTCCATCGAACAGTTACCGCTAAACACATGCGGTTAATGGGTTTATGCTTTCCATAGTTAGTTCTAGAAAAATTAACATGCGACAGAGGGAGACCACTAAAATTGTAATCGTTAACCCTAAAGGATACTTTCCGTCGGAGCTCCGGAGAGTGAATATTAGAATTCAAAAGCTGGTCTACAAAAACAATGGTAGCAACTCTACGTCGCTTTTTCAAGGAAATCAAACCGATAAGATTAAGGCGTTCCTGATACTGTGAAAAGAATCACAGGGGGTCATTCCAAGGAAGATCTCTGAGCGCAAAACTGACAAAGCTACTCTGAACCGATTCTATGCGGCCAATGTGAACAGGGTAGAAAGGTTTCCAGACCTGAGTCTGTACCTGTCTCACTCGCGTTAATAGTGAGACCTTCTTCCTTCCTTCCGTCACTCGGAGAGCATCTCTCATCATATCAACTTAACTTCCTCCCCACAAACAATGATGTGAATGCCCCTCCTTTCAAACCGCAAGAGTTAAGGAGGAAAATAGATAACACCCCTCCCTGTGGACATTCTCTTATAACCCTTTCTCTAACACTTGTGTCCATTTCACTGCAATTACGCACGGCCGTCATTTTTTTTAAGTCTTGTCTTGTCTCTTTTGTATTGATGACTATCTTCTGTAGTCTACTGACTTCTGAGA
>QYTT01080702.1:0-16446 GCA_006980735.1 Dasypogon diadema | reverse complement strand
CAAAGCAAACAAGTACGGAATTCATAGTACTCGGGGTTTTATTTTAGCAAATAAACTGCCCGACATACCGTGCGAAGGAAGAAACGGTCTCCAGCTCTGTCTTTGGAAGTTTCGTATTTATGTTAAAGGTGGGCGACTGATCGACTTATTATTATGTGAGTGGTTTATGGTGCAAGGACTATTGGGCTAGGAATGCTACAAAATAATAACATTGATGTGGAAAAGTTATGCACGCCCGATATGCTCCATTACATCCAGTTACTTTTAACAGGCTCGTTTGCAATTTCGAAACTACTTAGTTTGGAAGAAGGCTTGTATCTCATGAAAAGGTTAATTGTTTTTATTTCGAATGACTTCACTGCATATGCAGCAGGCACTGCAACTATTAAAAACAATTTATGACTTACTTATAGTAATAATTATGGTTTAGATATGGCAAGACTTTCTACCGAGACTTGCGATCCACAATAATTACTTCTGTTGTGGTCTTAGTCAGGACTCGAGAATAAAACGCGGTGTTTGGTACTACACTACTTTATTTAACTACGGTAACTATACTATGATGGACTTAGGCGTCTGGGTTGGAAGGCAGGCCGAACACAACTGGCTGTGAGTGGAGATCACCAAATGCGGTAAGCTAATGGGTAAGGATTTACTGCTATGCACTGTTGCCAGTTTACATCGGATACATCAACTTCCATTACGTCAACTAATGTATTCAGTTTTCAAAATTCCTAAGTCAACAGTATTTGTGCAGGTGAAAGACCAAAGAGTTCTTTTTAATTAATGACGCTGGAACCATTGTTAAAATATTTTTGTGTACCAACCCTCTTGGGAGTGAGTTCAAAAACCCCTGTTTTGTCAGTCTTGGGTCTCACATCTTTTTTATTATATTTTGAGGATGTTGGAGCTGATGTCCTTTTTCAGTAAAAGGATATCTACCTACTTATCAGGGACAAGTATGAATTTCTTTACGCTACATTATGTGTAGTTTTGATTTATGGGATATTCGACATCCAGCAACGGCGTGCCAGGTGGCAGCTATACTTTTATCAATCCAACACAACTTTTAACTTGAGATCAAAGAACTCAGGCCAGTAGCCGAGCTGTGCACAGTTATCCAGAGTTACTCCTTTAAGGGGACATGTTCGATTCCTGCAAAGGCACGGTGATTTTTTTATCTACCAATGGCTGAGGCAATTCTTCTGATAAGAATTGCATTTGCGAAGCCACTGGGATGCTACACAGTAAAATTTCGTACTAAAAATTGTGGATTTACTTGGAATATTTGTCAGGTTTTATAAGTAATTCCCAACCTCAAAATTCCTCAAAAAAATGTCCCTTCGCCCTAGCTGTGACGTGTGCATCATAGGGTTCCATTCCCCCAAACTGGTCATGGGATCTGACCTACACGGTTCAGAGCTGGAACAGACTCAGGCCGAAGCTCCAAACGAATATCCCTAAAGGGATATGCTCAGTTCTGCCAGGTGCGGCTCAAATTCAAATTTGTGAGGAGTGCTTGAGCTTTCGACGCAGGCATGGCCGTTCTCGGAGACGTCATTCAATTCTCCAGAAACGTTTTGTTCCCAGCTGACACCCCAATTCTGCGGGGGTTGTCTCTACCACGTGGGAGAGGCTCCGCCAAATCGATGTGTAGGATTCTTTCGTGCTTCGGAAGCCTCCGTATACCTCATTTGGTGGGTTGACAACATAATCTATATGGGATATGTTTACCAGCTTAAACCCGCCGAAATTCGTTGGACTGTCCAGGTGGCGCACACACACACACCTAGGAAGATTGAGTCGGGAGCGACAAATCTTGTGGCTGCTAGAGTTTTCTGCAGTTATCTCACTTGCTATAAAGACGCTGATGTAGTCTAGCGCACCCGAATCAGCTTTTGCACAATGACCGGCAGGTCCAAAGGGCTTTTACGGTCTATGCTGGCGAAGTAACCCTGTTTTGTAGGTTTTTCTCCTGTCCGGTCATGCAGGTTCTCACGGATCTTGTTGGTTCTTTTTTCCGGCTCATAAGCCTGTCATTCGTTATAGATGTGTATTAACGTTCTTCATAGGTCCAAAGACTATTGGTGGACTAAACCGTCTCTTGAGTTTTGTCTCGTATTTGGCTAAGTCGATGATTCATTTTTATTATATGAGTGAGAAGGGCAAGGGAATGAAGAGCGAAATGACCTAATTGGTCACCGAAGGGTATACAAAAGACATCTCGTTAGGTTGTATAAGCACATGTGCCTCGAATACCTGGCGACGGAACAAAAAGCTCTTAACGTCATCTGGGCCCCATTGGGGAATGGGGATATAACATGACGAGATACTCAAAATCCCTTAGTAAGCCAGTAAGTTGCGGGGAGCACTCATCATTATGTGTCCAACAGGCCAAGCTAGCTCCGCGCTAGGATCCTCCGATTGGAAGATCTTCATCTATCTACATCCATTTATTTCGGCGAAATCTCTCTTTTAAGATTCTTCTAATTTTATACGTAATTCACTTAATGTTCTACACTCTTTTGGGTAGACAAATTCTTTTTAATATCCTCAAATAAAACATCGATCTCCTTGGGAGAATTATCCTCTTCTTGTTGCTCCCCATTGTTGATCTGGAGAGAATAAAATCCCAGATGCTTTTACCGAAAGGTCATACAATCACTAATCCTTGTACATAGATAATAGTATAAAAGATAATCTCTTACCTGTTTATCAGGTACAAGGAATTGTTTAACACAAGTGCCTTGCAGAGTGATATTTTACCTTAGGAGCTTAAATGTTGAAAGTTTTATAGGAAGGGATGTTATGGACTGCTCACAGAGTAAAAATTGTATGAGAAATAAAACGATATGAATAGATCTAAAGATTATGAATTGAAATTAACAAGACAAGTGAGAAATATAAAAATTCCAGCCGCAAATTAACACTGCTTTGGCGACATATAAGTCTCTAAAAACTTTTCTCATCCTTTCAATTCTTATCTAAAATTACAGGAAAATCTATAAAATTTCTTCTTTCCTTGAAGGAATTTCTCCCAACCCGAAATCTAAGTGAAAATTGTTGTCACATTCTGACCTAAATTAGACTAAAGATAAGTTAATTGCTTTTCTCAACAATTCTGTTTACGACCCTTAACAAAACCTTTTGAAAATTACGATAAATTCCCAGGCGAGATTACCATCAAAAGGTCGAGTTCAGAGTTCTCGTCTGCTGTCCATTCAAGGTATGCGGCCACAAATAAATCATGAATTCATGACTATCCCATTGTTGTCCAATAACTACAATATTCACATTGTAGTGCAGGTAGCATTCAGTGAAATCAGGTGTCAAATATTTTACTGTCAGGAAGGAATTGAAAGTGGAATGCGCACAACAAATTATCGTTGAGCATATTGAAGATTGATCATCGGCAATTTGTAACTCCTCAAAAAGAACATGTGCAATCTGACTAATCCTCGATTTATGCAACAGATATTTTGCAACCTGCTTTGCAATTTATCATCTGGAGAGCCCCATCAAGCCCAAGTTACCGAGGTGCTAATTACAAATTCAATCCACTTTGTGTTTTTCTGCTTTACTAAAATTGAAAGTGCTAATAGCTCCAGTGTGAAAGGGGCTCCACATCCACTTATATAACGTGCTCTAAGGCAGTAAGTAGTTCTTTCTTACTCGGAACTTATTATCAACCCGCAGAGATACTCTGTGGAACAATGAGCCCCTCTGAGGCGCTTCTGTACAGAAACTAGTTCTTTCATCGAAATTTGTCAACAAGCCATAACCATTAGAATAATCTTCTTGTTGACTTACTTTGGCCGTGTGCAGCACATCCCAGCAGATCTACCCAATGGGTCAGCTTTAAATTATTCTTTCTATTGTAGGTAGACTGCTTTTCGAATGAAAACATGCAGCAGCAACAGTATCAAATCTGAAGAGCAAATTACCATTGAGACGGCACGGGAAAATTAATGGCTGTGAAGATCTCATGTCAGATAAATGTCGTCTTAAAGAATTTTCATAATTTGGTCGAGAACTTAACCAAATCATTCAAGTCTTAAGAAATCAATGCATTCGAGCATTTAAGTTCCTGCATATCATTATGGGGAAAGGGCGTGATAATGGAATTATTATGGGTTAAGTAATGCACTCTTGATTTGGTGAATTAGTGCAGTGCTTTGTAGTGAAGATATCAGAATAGAATAATTAGATATGCACAATTCTACTTAGAGAAGCTCAGTATGTTTTCACCAATTTATATCAAAATTTTAACCTTAAAGCAAACCAAAGTAAGGTACACCTAGTTTTTGGGCGCCAGATGACCCTAAGTGATGAAAACTACCTTCAAAGTCAAAATCGTTACAGGAGGCAAACATGAACAATATTCTACTAGTACTATCGAAAATCCAACAACGGTTTTAACGAAATTTTGCTATATTGTTTAGTGGGAGCATTGAACGATCTATATGAAATATTTTGGTTTTTGGCAAATTATTTTTTGGATGATATCATAGTTTCTTGAAAAATTCAAAAAGTGAAAAAATTAGGAGCTTTCATAAAATCATATCTTCTGAAATTGTTAATAGCTCATTTTAAAGGCAAGTTTTCGCAAATAAGAAAAAAATTTGTGTAAATTGACAACTTTTCAAGTGCATTAATAACAGTTTGAGCATAACTATAAATATAATCACAATTGTCTAACTGCAACTCATGCCCAAAGTTTTATTAATGCACTTGAAAAGCTCTAAATTTACACAATTTCTTTTCCTGTGTATACCGCTGAGAAAGAAGAAATTATTTTTTACTTTTTTGTGCATTTTATTTATAAAAGTTATTTATTTTGAAAGTTTTTTAATATATTTTATTTAAATTCTTTTTAAAAAAAATGGGTCGGAATATGTTTTGAAATCCTTTATAATGTTTTTTGCTACTTCTTCTACTTGAAATTTCTTCGAGACATTTTATACTAGGGAACACTATCCTTTTGGCACATATAAGTATTACTTTTTATACCCTAAATGTAGGGTATTATAGCTCTGAGCAAACTTTTGTAACGCATCGAATTATTCATGATACACAGAAATAAACTTTATTGCCATTAAGAAAGAAAAGAAATCGTTTAATAGATGTCCATCTGTCTGCCCGTCTGTCTGTCTGTCTATCTGTCTCTCTGTCTGTCTGTCGGTGAGTTATCTCAAGAACGCCTTAAGCTAGAGACTTAAAATTTTACTACACAGATACTTAATAAAAAATGAAAGATCAAGTTCGTAAATGGTCCAATTTGGACAAATCCTTCATAGGGTTGCCATATGAAACCTCCTTGATACTCATGATATGGCATATCAATCTGTATTAAATTTAATGGCACCACTGCATTCTCCATTGCACTGTAAATTCAGTTTTACCCATAAGGCATCGAACAACCGAAAGTAATGAAAAAACATTCTTTTTCGTTTCCGATCAGTATTCTATGTCTAGGATAACTGTACATTTATTAGAGGTCAAGCAAACTACACCTAGGATATTGTTAACAATAATTGTTGGTGCACGAAAACATGGCTGCAAAACATCTCATGTTAAAACTACATTCATGACTGGCAACATTAATAACGATATTTCTCTTAGCCGACTTAGATAAGCAAGAACAATTTTAAAATAGGCCAGATATCTCGAAACGAGACACGAAATCCCAATTTTAAAGCCATTTCTTTAGGAACAATGTTACTATTAAAAGCCTACATTCTGGCAAAAAGCACATACATGGAGGTATCTTTTTAGTACTTTTCTCACAGAAGAACAGAACAGCTGTGTGAAAAGTGCGAAATTTCCTATTTTATTCTACATTTTGTATAGTATATGGTCTACTAAATGTTCCTTTGAATACAGATTTCCATTGGAATAGCGCATAAAATTCAGCTGATCAAATATTAAACAGATGATTGCTGCTAACGTCATAATGCGATTACATAATAAGCAAAAACATTAAATTCATATGACTTTTGACTGCTGAGTACATAAACGGAAGTGGCAATCTCTTGGTAACACTATTTTGTTTCATGGCTAAGCAACACTTTGCAAACGACAAACTTTTTCGTTAAAGGTTTTGGCATGAATGGCAGAATTCGCATGAAGCTATCTAAATAAAACGTCAAACTTTTCGTGCATGTAATACAGCTGCTCAAATAATAAAAAATTTAAGAAATATCAAATTTCGAAAGATCTTCCAGCTAGCTATATAAAGAAGAAACCTATGCATTTTACCCCAGTTCGGAAGTATGGCAGCTTTAAGACTACTTTGTTATATCGCCTTCGTCGTAATAACATTCTCAACGCTATCCAGTTGTAGGCAGGTATCACGCCTGTTCGGTGCACGAGAAGCAGGTCGGCCAGTAATTAAGGAATGGAAAAAGTATTTCCACACAACAACTGAATTCCCATATATGGCTATACTGGAATACAGAGAGAAATACCGATGCGGTGCTACTATTGTCAAAAGAAATCGAGTACTTACTGCAGCTCACTGTCTAATAAAAGGCGACATGAAAGATTTCACTGTTCGAGCAGGAACATTTTCAAGAGATGACAGGACAGGAGGATATATTCAAACGATTGCTGTACAGGACAAAGAAGTACATCCAAATTATGTCCCAGGTAATGACGACTACGATATTGCAGTTGTCTTGCTGGAAACCTGTTTTCTCTTTAACGACTATGTAAATAGTATCAAACTTGCGCGATCAAATCAAGTAGCATCATTTGATAATGAGAAAGTTATTGCCATTGGTTTTGGTGAAATGGAACACTATTTGGTAGCGACAACCTTGAGAAAAGTTGAGTTAATAGTTTATTCGAAAGCGAATTGCAACAGAATGGTATCACGAATTACCAGTAATATGATATGTACAATGAGTGATGATCCCGATAAACCAGCCGGATTAGGTAGCGGTGATTCGGGCAGTCCTTTAATAGCAGACCATAATGCAGGCAATCCAAGAGCGGATATCTTAATTGCACTAGCCATTGACTGTGTTAGCACACGTAATCCTGATATTAAGTGCAATCGTGACTATCCTTCAGTATTTATAGATATTGCTGTGTTCCGAAATTGGATTGATAAATATATATAAATTTCTGCAAATGTTTATAAAAATAAGGGAAACTTAAAAAAAGTAAAAGTAAAATACAGTTTTGTTATTTAATACCGAAATTTTGATTTAATCATAAAGTACACATGTGGGTATTATGTTTGAAACAACACATCTGGTAAATGCCTATAGGCGTCCAATTCTGGTCCATACCATTGTAGACAAAACATTTGGAACATTTTTTCTACCAAAACTTTGACGCAATTTGCGAATTATGACAGTCAAATTTTCACTATTTTCGAAATAATGTGTAACGCTGTTGCGTTACAATAATATTTTAATAATAACGGACTATCTAACATCGAACTGTTATAATGGTTTGACTGTTGACGCACAGCAGCATAAATGGCGCCAAATTTAAGTTTTCCGCTCTTTTTAGGACATCCTGGACCTCAGTAAGAAGGGTATGCAGTTGGTTCGCATTAAGCGTAGCACGCCCAATCTCTGCCTCCAAAGCATTGTTCATAATACCAAGTAAATGATAGCCGGTTGCCTCATGAAACGGCACAAACCATGGTGGTGGCCGAGCGGGCTGAGGCGCACGTCTGCAGATTTTCTCCTCTGTTGACGTGGGTTCAAATCCTGCATATGGCGCGGCGAGATATCTGAGGTACCAGTTGTTGAGGCAATTCTACTGACGAGAATTCATGCCAAAAATTGCGGCTCACTTGCAACATTGGTCTGCTTAAAATTTTCCAATTTCCTCTTCCCTAATTTCCTTCCGCCTAAGCTGTGCTCTGTGCATCATAGGGTTGCCCCTGAGCTTAGGCAATACCACTAATCATACAGTCATATAGAGAAACTTTCTTTAACAAAAATTTGTTAATCGTTCTTCTCACTCTTGTTACTTTCTTGTGGATCCCAGAGGTTCATTCATTCATTTAAAGCTTTAAAGTGAACAAATGAATTCACTCGATTAATGAGAATGAGTTTGGGATCTGCTGTTGGCTAAGCTGTTTAGGTTGGTATACGTAAAGCTGAGGAGACTTATGTTGGTTCCGTTATTGGTACGTTGTCATTACCGAGTGAATTCATTTGTTCATGAATCTCTGGGATCCACGAGAAGGCAACTAGAGTGAGAAGAACTATTAACAAATTTTTGTTAAAGAAAGTTTCTCTATATGACTGTTTGCTTAGTGGGAATACCTTTAAAAAACCCAAGCAAACAACTGTCAGTAGTTAAATCTGTAGTCAACTCGAGATGCGCAGTCCGAACTGCTACGGAAGTAAACAACATGATGTTCGCTGATCTATGCTGTCAACTATGTATCAGGGGCCAGTGGTGCTGATAAAGGAACGACACAAGAGAAAGTAAGAAATATGGTATCGCAATTGGAAGTAGATGAATTTTTCAAGGATAATGAAAGAATATTTCCTTTTAGTTCACTTATTTTGAAGTTTAAAATGAGAACATTATTACGTTCTGGAACTTTAAAAGCTTATTATGTTTACATTTTATTAAAATAAAAATAAGAATTCATCATCATTCAAAGATTTCTGATTCTTTTTATCACATGAAATTTCACACCGAGGTTAAACTACAAAAAAAACAGTTTATACAGCATTTAATTATTTTATTAGCATAACAAACTCTGTGAATCTAGGAAACAACAAATTTGGTAATAAAATCAATTCCATTACATAGCATATTCTGAAAAAAACTAACAAATCCAGTCAAAAAACTTCTTTCAAAGTTTTTCATCAATCCAACTTCGAAAAACAGCAACATCTGTAAATACTGATGGTTTTCCTAAATAACACTTGATTGGAGGATCACGTTGACTAATGGCGAAGGAGGCGATTCCAATTAAGACGTCTAATTCCGGGTAACGAGGATTATGATTTGCAATAAGCGGTCCACCTGAATCTCCATTACAAATTCCGGCAGGTATTTCCTCTCCTCTGGTACAAAGCATATTGTCGGTAATTGTGTTATCGGCATCTTTACAAAGACTTTTGGAGATCACTTTCAATTTTGCACTTCTTAAGTGATTTGCCATTACACAACCTTCCATTTCACCAAATCCAATAGCGATCACTGATTTCCTATCAAAAGCGTTCACTTGATTCTCTTCGACTAGTTTAATAGGCTTCACAAAATCGCTAAATTCAAAAGGATCTTGCAATTTAAGAATAGCTATATCAAAGTCATCGTTCGAATTAGGTACAAAGTTTTCATGCACTACTTTCTTCAGGACTTTCCGTTTTTGAAAATTTTTCCCTACTTTATCTCTTACAGTAAATGTTCCTGCTCGAACCCGCAAATTTCGTCCTGGAATTCCTTTAACACAGTGAGCCACAGTAAGAAGGGCATTTAATTGAATTATTACTGCTCCACATTTGAATTCACATTTATGTTCAACTGCTGCCATGTACGGGTATTCTCCTGTCATACGGAGAACGATTTTCCAGTCCTGAAATATCCTGACTCCTACCTCTTTGCCACCCAAGATTCCGGAAACTTCTTTATAGAACACATTTAGTAATAGTAAGGCAACTAAAAGAACAAAATTTGACGCAGCCATCGTGAAAAATATACCGAACTGTGGCCCTCTCCGCAAAAACTACGAATTTATAAGATGTTTTTGTTTCTATCAAATGGAATTCAATTGTTCAATGTGTTGTTAATGTGGAATATAAAATTTAAAGAAAACATCTTTCCAAGATCTTTTGATTCACGTAAAATAAGAACTCACGCGTGTTTCTTTCAGTAAAACGTCGGTAGATCTAGAGATCTGGTGTCTGTTTTATATCAAATAGAATTATTTGCACAATTGTTTTGAAGGCTTTTGTGTTATATGAAAAAAAAATAAGTTTGGTGTTGTATACGCCAAATCATACGTGTTTTAAGGAAAACGACAATGAAGACAAAAATCACAATTTTTTTTCATGGCATTGCTTCGTTTGTGTTTGAAAAGACACGCGTAATATCTGCTGAACATTTACTAACGCCCACACACAACACTTCCTACAATCTAGAATTAGAAACCTTTAAATATTTTAACTTGTTAAATTTTATTTATTTTTCAGATATATTTTACACTGGGATGAGAAACTATCCAAACCCTTTGAATAATACAAAGCAACATTCTTATACCCACCAAATTACAGATGTAACAATGTCAATATTCGACGATGGATTATTTCAACACCTTTCTTTTTGTTCACAAATGCCCTATGAATTGCTGGTAATGTGAGATGCGAAATTTAAATGGCTTGGTAGGCTTAGTATTAATACGAATAAAATAACTAAGTGAAAAAAAAATTTAGACGATCCATCTTGGTAGACACTTAACTTTTCTGAAACTCTTTGTGCTATTTGAACAATTGTTTTAGCAACTATTGCGCAAAAATATTTGTCTAAAATGTGACAAATTGCTTAAGCCGGTTAAGAACTTGATAATGGTATGGAAATGTTCCAAAAATACATGCTATGTACTTATTTGATAGTAGGTGTTGGGTTTCAATTTCAAAAGCTTTTGAAAAATGGAGGTATGTATATGAACTGACGTGTACCCGAGTTCTGCTTTGACAAGTCGTTCGTTACAAAACAGTGTCCTGTCAGTTAAAAAAAAATACTGAATGGAGAAAATGAAGTTGTAGCTGTCAGAAAAATGGGAAAGTTGAATAGAGATGTATGTATATCTCAGTATTTCTTTTTTTTCAAAATTCTTTAATATTCACAAACTGGAGTGGGCGGCCAGTGGAGAGAGGCAGCATACACGTCACGGCTGGATGGAGACACGCGGTACGATACGGAACAGTGTTGAAACTTCAACTAAGTGATATCAACACCGGACTAATTTCATTCGACGCATAATTTCATAATGAACACCCGGTAAGGTTTACAAAAAATTTCAATTAACGATTTTCTTTATAACAATTAAACTCTCAAAAGCAAGACAAAATGGCCAAAAGGGAAGTTTGCAGTATGGGTGCAGTCGCACCCCGTTTATGTTTATTTTAGATGGTCATTACTCATTACAATCACACGAGGAATATTGCAATCATTGATTTGGCATGAGAGAATTTTGTGACAATAATTTTGAATGAGGTGACCCATAAGTTAAAACCTTTAGATAGAACCCTTATAGATCCGTTTAAGGGATATTACAACAAGGAGGTAAGGAAATTTGTAAGCGGAAATGGCCGAAATGCTAAATACGACATAGTGGAGCTTTTTGCAAAGGCATACCTAAAAGATTAAACAGCCCAAATTGCTGTGCACTAGTTTTTACCCTTTTGAAAGAAACATTTTTGAAGATACTAATTTTATCGCTGCTGCAGATGAGGAACCAAGTCCAGATTACACTTGTGAACAAACTTATGCTCGAACTGAAGGGATTCAACCAGGTATCTCGACAACACAAACATTACATTTACTTTGAAGTCAAGAATGTCAATCTCAGATTATAGAAGGTGGGCACCACTACCACTAAAACAAATACACGAAAGTCTGAAACCACGGTTCTGACTGGGACGATCTCTGGAAAAGTGTGTTGCTGACATTCAGAAGTGAAAGCAGTAGGGCAGTAATACATCAGTTAAACAAGCTAAGTCAGGTCCTATTATCAAGTTATATTAAACACAGAGTGACAGTGAAGGACCACAGAGAACAATTTAGCTTTTTAAAAGAAAGAAGTCATTCCTGGAAAACAAATGTGATAGTTCTCGCAGAGATTCTTAGTGTAACCTTCATTTCAATTCAAAAATTATTGAACTATTGAATTTTGTGTCTCTTCGTTTGACCTTTTTTGTCAGAAAAAGCTGAATTGTGAAGAGCTTTTAAATTTTCAATAAACCTTGTAGGTACTTAACGGATTGTTTAATTTCTCACTACAAAAAACAAAATCTTTGCAGGAAATTGGAATTTGTATTCCACATTTCCCTTCGTAGGTATTCCACATTACCCGCCAAAATTTTTGTCATAATATTTTGACATATATTTTACTTTCTTCAAAAAAAAATCTTTTGTACATTTTCGTAATTATTTTGCCTGTTATACTGCAACATATATAACACTTTCAACTATATAATTGATAAAATCTAACTAGCCTTGTATAGTACAAATGGAATTAGAGTAAAAATAATCATTAGTAATCCACAATACCCGAACTTGCTCTGGATGCAATAGTAATACCTAAATATAAGAAAGTTAGAAAAAAAACTTTGAACAGTATGTGTGACAAGAATACAGTGCTCTGGTCAGAATGACAGTTTTCTTACATTCTATTGTTCTATTCTGTTTCATTAGTTAAAACTACTCTGAGTTAGAATTAGTTTTCTGCGTTTATTTCAAAAATTAAAAATGGCAAAAGAAAATATAAAAACCATTCTTATATGTGGCTATGACCCAGAAGGACAGATCAGTCTAACTTGTTCAGAGAGTTACAATGTAAATGAAATTGGTTCACATGAGCACATATTCTTGGTCTCATTTCAGTACAATAATATTGAAGAAGTTACACAAAATTAAATTTACTTCAAGTATGTCGTGGGAAAGCTGAGTACAGCCAAAAAGTTTCCAGAAACGGTGCAGACATCTTTAAAATAATAAATCACCTCAAGATAAAATCTCTGTCTTTTCAACTTTAATTAGTTATTGCCACTTTTTTGATTACCTGGGATAACTCACTGCATTTCCTACATTAACCGGCTCTAAACGAAAGTTCAATTTAAGAAAGAACCGTGTGCATGAGGTAAAGCGATTAATAGCACAGATTACCACGAACTTTTCAGGGTGTAATGACAAACTCAGAAAAAAAAACGGAACTGTGGCATTTTTTCCCAAAATAAACCTGAATTCGTCACTAGATACATTAATCACAACCATCTCTAAATCCACGTGGCAATTATGTCTTAATTCAAGTGTTTTTCAACAGAAATGAAACAAAGCGAAAATCTGCAGACCGAAACAACCTCCACAGTGTCACGTTCATACCGGATGCATTGAAATAACGATCACTCAAAGCGAATAATTTACCTCTTCCGACTGCAGGTATTGTGGTTCGCTGATGCATTACATTGCCGCAGTGTATTGTTGACCAGGCGCAATTTTGTTAACAATGTCAAAAGTACAAAGAGACATGTCACCTACAAGCTTCGGGCATAAAACGTTAATCTGACCCACTTACATCACCTGCTGCTCCAAAATATCTGGGCAAATCTTAGTAATTATTCGAATTGTACGAGCATAAACTTGTCACCCCTTATCGTAACACCTTAATAAGGACTTATTTGTTGTGGTCAGTTTCTTAACACTGCATCTTTAGGGGGCACTGATAGATTAAAACTAGCATCGATTGAATCAGTTACAAGAGAAGTTCGTCGCCTACGTTGCGTTCAACTCTTTTGTTTTACTCTGTTTCACAGCACAACGTCACCGGGGGTCTAGTAGGAGGACTCACCTCTTTCTCATATGAATGGTTCGCTGAGTCTTTCTAGTATTTCAATATCAGTTAATGGATTTTCTGTTAAAATATTGTTGAACATGTTTATCGTGTTTAAATTTAAAAAAAAAAAAATCTTGACAGCTTTATAGCATTTTAGGAAAACGTGTGCTTTTCATGGTTTTATGGCGCCGACCTAAAATTCATTTAAGAAAGAAATTTTAATTGTTTTCTGACTTTGATTCGCGGCACTTTTGTACAATTTCCATGATTACATATTTAAATTTATGATTTTGCCTTCGTTATCTTTGGATATATGGATTTTTGGGCTGTAAATTATTGGCTTACCACTACTTTTAGTTAAAAGTTTTCACTAGAATTTGAGAGTAAGAAGAAATCATAAGCAAAACAGAAAAAATTATGCTTTCCTTTGTTCTGTTGTCTTGTTTTTTTTTGCTATCGGAAGCATTTCTAATACTGTCTGGCTCACACGTCTCAATTTCCTCAAAAATTTCTCATGCCCCTGAAATATTGCGATCCGCATGATTTCTATCGCTATGATTCGTACCGCTCATACCACTCGGATGTCAAAAGCAACTCAAGGGAGAAACCTTCCAAACAACGATCAGATGACATGGAGTCAATAAAGCGATAATGAACAGGAGCTAAGGGTCTGTAACTGGTTCTCGTTACCCCTCGACTTCTCTCTCGACTTTCTACTCGATGTAGAACGAACAACCCGGTTGGATGGACCTCCCCTGATGAATTGAGCGTCTCCACTTTCTCTCTCTTACAGGTTTATTAGGGCATCCTGACTGCACGACCGGGCCACCAGGATGCATGGTTGGTTGGACCAAGGTCCGCAGGTAGGGATGTGGACCTCTGCCACAGGGTTCTCCCTTTTGCCCCCCCCCCTTTTTTTTTGTTGTTTTTTTTTTGCATTTCGGTATTTTTCCAGATTCTCGCCCTTTTTCCTCCCTTTTGCTTATCCTTTACTGATTCCTTTCCTTTTTGTGTTTTAAATACGGCATAATTTTCTCTGTTTGCAGGGGATACGGGGGAGGCGGCGGTTTGGGTGAACCCACACTCTCCGAATACAGCTAGCTACAATCCCGTCGTGTCTCTGGGCTAGCTCAACCTAGAGCATGAGGCTCGCTTGAGTCCTCGCTCTGGCCTGCACGGTCGTTGAGCTGGTCCAGAGATCCATCCACCTTCAGGCAGGAAGACGCACAAAAAATAAATGAGCAAATCAAGAACTTAGAGTCAAGCCAAGCAATCATGAAAGCCGAAACAAATAGATAAGTGGCGGTTAATAATCAAATGATAGACCGATTTGAGAATATCACAAATCATATCAACGAACAGCAATAAACAATTGGAAAATATTTGAAGTATTACAAAGAAACAATGGAAAATAGAATTAAAACAGGTGATCACATATAAACTGTTTTGATGTATGGGTTCCCCACGATTTAACGGCCAAAAAAAAGTTTAATGGATCGCATTTCCATTTGTGACTCGCGCCATAAACGCGAGAAGACACCATTTTTGAAGCAAGTATTGACGGGGATGAAAGATGGATTAGTATATAATGTTGGGCGAAAAAGAGTAAAAGAGTAAAGCGGTATGAATCACCTTTAGCCACCCCAAACGTCAATCTTAATCCGAAGACAGTCATGCCCTGCTTCTGGTGGGATTTGAAAGGAATCCTGTGTTATGAGCTTCGACCAAACATTCAGACGATAAATTCGGAAAAAGTCTCGTCATTTGCTCGAAATTAGATAAACTAAAGACAACAATTGAACAAAAATGTCCGGAAGGTCGTCGTGATTTATCAGGACAATGTGTGATCTCATATGCCTTTGACCACTCAACAAAACCTGTTAGAGCTTGGTTGGGATGTGTTACCCCACCCACCGCATTTACCAGACATTTCACCCTCAGATTTTCACTTATTTTTTAGGTCATTACAAAATTCCATTGATGACATAAAAATCATATTGTAAAGTTTTTCGCCAAAAAACCTGAGAGGATCTGGGAGAAGGGTACAAGTTGCGTGAAAGGTGGAGATGGGTTGTGGAACAAAATTTTCCTTAAAAATTGGAACAAACTTTCCGGACAACCTAAACATTCATTTCTAACATTTTGAACTTAAATCCCCTTAAGTTTAAAATAACCCTGGCTTTGGCAACCGTCGTTTCTTAATACATATTGCACTTAGTTTTGCACTTCTCAGCACTGCGCCGATCAAAAAGGCTCTAATATTGCTTATTTAATGTCATATATGAAGCCGCTAGATTGGAGTTGTTTTTAAGTCTATAAGTCTTTTTACAACCATTATCAGTGTTTCCAAAAGAGCATATTATATTAGGTCACAGTGACACAATATTTTTGCTGAAAGCATAATTCTAGAAAAAAAATTATACCGGCATAAAGAAAGCATATTTAAAAAATAACTTAAAATTAGATCCGGAACCTGAAAATTATGAATAATATTTTGACACACGTCTGTGTATGTATTTTATATGTCTTGTTCCATCATTTTATTTTTTAGTTTATAAATTTACAAAAAGTTTACTTTTGTATTCTGTTTTTGTTATGTTTACGAATATTTTTTATTTATGTTACTATACAGCTGTGTTTTGGATGTGAACTAATAACTGGCGTTAAAAAGTATCTAGTTTGAATTTTTGAAAGTGCATGCTCAATAGCATAATTTAAAGTTGCTAGGAGCACAATTTTTCGGACACCTTTTGGCAACACTGACCATTATGAGTTCTTTCATATTTATTTTCTCTTTTGCATAGAAAGGGCATTGAATTTCATATTAATCATACCTTACGAGCATTGGCTTTATCATAAATGCAACATAAATGAATTGTTGAAAAGCCACATCTCATCAACACTAGTACTCG
>QYTT01080701.1:39193-74149 GCA_006980735.1 Dasypogon diadema | reverse complement strand
ACGTATATTTCGTAAAGCCATCAGACACGACCTAACCATCAAGCATGATTTATTGGCGTTGAATGACGCTATTCCTTGAGGACATGGAATTCTATGCACCGACATCGGTAGCATCTTTGGAACAGGTTGATAATTGCTAGACCTGTCTCCATTTCAAGTGGCCCAGTCTCAGTTTTGTCTTGGACGGAATTTTTTTCTTCTTGATATTGACAATCGATTGAGTAATTAATTCGTTTCAGGGAAGAAAGAAGCTATGCACTTTCAATCTTCGATTGCTGTTTTAGCAATAGAATACAGAAATTGATTTGGTGGCCTCGTTTCGGATTTATTCTAGAGTTGAATGGTTGATAAATTGGCTTGTTAAGTAGTAGGACTTATTAATTGCATTATGTATTGTGTGGATGAATGAATACATTTCTATTAGATATTGAAGTGTCAGACACAGTTGTACTGAAGCTTGGAGCATTAATTTGATGCAAAATTCTAGATGCCACCGAAACCGCATACACATATGCCATAGAAATTGTCATTGGAATCAGTTTTATCTCAGTATGATAAGGGCGCTTGGAGCGATTTAAATAACAATCCCTTTCTGTACCTGTCCTGATCTTAAGCTATTCGCCTGGGTCTACCCATTAATCCAGGGTAAAATTCTCTCACTAAGACCTTCACTAAAACCAAAGAACTAGGCAAGTAAGACAAGTTTTAGAAAGCGCTAATATTTTAAATAATAAAATCAGGAAATCTGAAAAGATATCTTGGAGCGCCTTCTGTGAAACGACTGAAAGTCTTTTGATCACTTTGGAGCTTATAAAGGTAGGTACTACTGACCGATTACAAGAATATATCTGGTTTTCTGTAGAACATAATATAGTAACTATACCTCTTGAAATTGTGGAAACGCTGCTCGAAATTCACCCCAGAATTTATGTGACCGAGGGAGCCTAATAATTTCTGGCCAGCAAATGAAGTAAGAAAGTTGAAATCATATATGAATAGAATCAAAAGTAAAGGTCCCAAATAGCATCCCTGTGGAATACCAGGGCACTGGAAACGGAATAGATAGGGTGCTAAAGCAGTGCTTCAATACAATAGATAGAACCTTTCAGGGCCAGCAGAATAATAAGATTCAACTTTAGAGATAGCAACTTTAAAAAATGTCATCATTCGATAAAAAAAGAGCTTTACTAAAAAAGTCAGCAAAAAGAAAAAACAATGGCTATCACAAATGGCTCTTCAATAAAAGAGTTATTCTAGACTAAATAAGTTGGGAAGTTAGTAGACTTCTTTTTTAAATAATAATAATAACTTTATTAGAAACAAGTGCAAAGCCCAAGCCTTATAACATACATTGTAACTGAATGAATATAATATATAAAGCAAAAATTCAAAATTATAACTAATATTACTAAATATAAAGCATAATATATATAGTATAAATAAAGTATAGATCACAATACCCAAACACTATAACAACTCAGTGGGTAATCGAGTCAGTGATGAATACAATAATGAATAATACATCGAAGAGTAACAGAATTGCATAGCATAAATGACATGGTAATGCAAAGAGTAAGGTAACAGAAAATATCAGTAAAAGACACAAAGTAGAATGGTTGTAAGTAGTTAAATTACTTTTGTGTTATTTGCGCTGTACACCAAACACTTCAATTTCTATCTTTCTTTCATCCTTACATTTACTTGCAAGAGTTCATGAATGGCTTAGCAATGCTAAATTGAATCTGTCTTACCCTTATATTTTCTTCAATGAATCAATGAAAGAATAATGCATTAAAGAGTAATGCATGAAATCCCAATGATATCGTTGTGTTAAAAGTCATTGGTATTGGGAATTTATAGTAATGTACACGTGTTTATTACTTCATTATGAAGTAATGAACACTGGTGAAATTAATTTAATGAGCAATTAAAAATACGTAAGGGCTGAGACAGACTACGATACTTAAGTAGGTTTATGGCATCGAAATGAGGTGGCTTAATGTAAAAATGACAAAAATTGTGTATCAACTATCGTCGTCATCATGCTAAGGATTCATATTCTGTCTCAGGTAGTGATTATTTAAAATCGTTTCGATATTTTTAGATGGTGTGCTCGATTTTGTAACGATAGCCAGGAAATTGCAGGCGCTCTACCAGTACCGCCACCAGAAACAAGTTGTATCGCCGAAAGCTTTATAAAAAATACCGTAATTTGTACTAAGGCATAGCGTTTTCAACAGGATGCACGTACAAAACGATAGAAACGGCTTCACAATTGCTGAATTCAGAAGAGACAATAGTGAAGAAACAGCGTGTAGAGAAGAGTCGAACCAAAACACTGCTTGCAGTTTCTTTTCTGTATTGTTTATAAGACAGGATTTTTCTTAGTTCTGGATGAATATTGAGAGTCTGGTAAAAAACCAACTTCTAGGTCAGAAAGGACATCAGCTTTTATGAATGCCACCCATATCTGCTTGAATGGGATCAGCGGAATTCCTGTTTATTACAGAAAAGGAAGTAAGTAATGCAAAGAGGATATTGCGTTAACCATATATCCAAAATGCTTTGACCGTAAATACGTGCTCCTTAGAGGCTGCTTCTAAAAAATTCTTTAATCACGTCAAGGGATGACTCGATTCCAGGCTTACCTACTATTGAAACCTCGATTTGAAAACACGAAACCCAGAGAAAGGTATGTAACTTAATCTCTTAGTTACTGCTACCCAAAATTTTAAACCTTTGATGGGAGAAATAGGTAGTAAATGCTTAAATGTAAAAACTCTAAGTGGGAGAATTTATTCTGGAACGATCTATAGTTTAGGCTCATTGCATTTGCTACAGAGGGTAAAAATGTGCCAAACCGAATTCCTTATAAAAAATTTCTTTTGTAAAAATCCAAACCTTGTTCTACATTCGATAATACCACAAAAGAATTTATTTGAGAAATGGCGACATCTTTTCTGTAATTGCTAAGTACTCAAACGTTCGCACATTTTCATTTTTCTGTTGATGCACGTCATCTGGACCCCCGTTGCGTTAAATTTGTTACATTGAACAGCAAGTAGTGGCTGAGGTGGCTAAAAAACACCTGAACACATACCTGAAGCTTGAGCCTCTTATGGATCTCATCAACCAATCAAATTTGTAGTCACTCGCTGAAAGGCTGATCAAAACGCGCATTCGGTCGAAAGTAAAAGAATCAGAGAAAAAAAAGAACTGAAGACTCGACGTGGTCCACATTCGTTTGTAGTTTGTATCGCGAGAGTTGATGGCCTTCGGCAGTTGCTGCCTTTTATTATTTCCTCCATCGAGAGTTTTGCTGTTGTGATTGGAAGTCGATCCCAGGTTGATTTTTGTTACCCTGTCAAAGCTCGTTTTCAGCCACGATCACATTTTAAAATGGAGACAAGGAGGGTCTAGAGCGTCAGCACAAAATTCACTGCATTTATAACTAGCGATAAAAAAGTTGATAAAAAGTTTTTTCTCTTTTTTTTTTGAAAAATGGTGGACACAGCCCGATCCTCTTCCAATTTCTTTTTTGGCCACATCGAGGTGCGGTGGGTAGGGCGAAATTTTCGTAGAAATACGATCGCGCGATCGGAATGCGTGATAATGGCAGTTAGAAAAACGCGACCTGATGCCAAATCAACTGTCACGCGGGGTCTTTAAACTGCGGCCGAGTAAATAGTAACGCAGCACACCAAAAAAAAATCATTTTTGGGAGTGGATTCATCTGATCTCGCCTAAACGATACGTAGGACCGGTTCTGTTTTTGGTAGGAGATTAAACGGTTTAGGTAGCTCCAGATCTATCGATATGAGATTTTCTCCTTTGTCGATTTTCGCCCTAGGCTGACAGGTTTGCTGGAAATTTTCGCCTTTTTGTAACCGTCAAAATCAAAATTGCACGTTGGGTGGCTTCCTATTGCCAGCAGATAACCCCGATGATTTATAGCTGCAAGAGAATAGCACCTTTCCATTTTTAGTTTCGTGTCGGTGTAATTAGCCCACATTGGGAGGTGAATTAGTTGTGGAAAATATTTTGTGTGTGGCCCACGTCCTTTTGCGGATTGCGATTTAATGAAAAGTTTTCGGATGTCAAATATGGAGCAGAGTTCTAATTTTTGAACTTTGTTGCTTAACTTTTAATTAATGAAATTATGTTGCACGTAATTAACTTTTGCGGATTATGCTCATAGTCTGCAAAGCACATGATGGTCGTAGGTGTTTGGTCATTCACAAGAATTTCATTGAACAGTGCCGAAAGCGAATAGATGGTATGTAGTAACCCTTAATTAATAGATTTGTGGAGTAATTTGTTGCAAATCCACACACTTCTAAAAATGCCTGAAATGTGTGAAAATGTTGAAACAAATTTTGATAATAGCACCACTTCCATTCGTTATTTTGGTAGAGAAAATTCATAAATTTAACACAGATATGAAACTCTATTTTTACGCACTTTTATGACTCCTTCTGTACTGAGTCTTTGGTTTCATCTTAAGTAAATTCTATTTTCTGCATATAGGGTACATGCGAAGTTCTACTTTTTATGGAACAACTATTAAAGGGGTCGGTCATCAGTTAATAAAATTTATTTTTCAAAGTTTTTGTAGTTTTTGTACTTAAGTACTAGACATCTTCGGTATTCCTGAAAGTTTGAGACAAAATAACGTGCTTCAATATAAGACCAAACTTATTCCTTAAGATTAAGATAAATGCCGTTTGTGAGAGTACGTAAAACAGAGCTATCCTTCCTACCGGATTATAACCAAAATGTTTATCCTAAGGTTCTGGAAGATTAATATGATAAAGACTTAGTACTTGGCTGATTAATGGGCCAAAAATGGATTTGATGAGATGAGTGAAGGTGTTGATGTGCATTTTTCTTCAATGATTCTGGCATACAGTATCGTGAAAATATAGAAGAATTAGTACATTCCATATTCGTATAGTTCAGCTTCAGAAGGATTAATTGAAATTCGCTGTTCTTTAATATCTTGCTAAAGGACACAAGACAATGCAGCGATTTCACGCAAGAGAACTGTTCCACAAGGAATTAGATTTTCCTTGTTCCTTGTTTTCCCTAAGTTCAGGGAACAATCCTACGATATACACAGCATAACTTACGTATCGAGAAATTTGCAAGAACTGAAGATGGGGAAATTTTAACCTGACAAATGTTACAAATGAAGCCGCAATTATTGGCATGAAATCTTTATTGAACATTCCAGTAGCTTCGCAAGCACAATTCTCGTCAATAGAATTGCCTTAATTTCTGGTACCCAGATAAATTATTGCGCTCTTTGCACAAGTCGAATCCGCGCCTACAGAGGAGAAAATTGCACTGCTACCAAGGAAGCTTCACTACATCTAGAAATTCTGTTAAATAATGTACACTCTATTTTCCTAAATTTACTATTGCTAACCAGTAATTCCAAAATGTGTGAAATGGACAGTTTTCATTATCTGAACTCTTCTTCTTATAGTAGTAATCAGTAAGTTAAATAGTAGTCAAGAAGACAATCACAACCAAGAGAAAGTGCTACAATAAACATTCAAGGCACAATTAAATCTTTTAATCTAAGTAAATAACTTTTCTACAATACTTCATGGAACAGTTAGATTTCACAATTCCAGTGCAAAATGTTCTTTCCCCGAAACGTCTATTACTAACTCAGTAGCTATGTCATAATATGAAAAATCTCCACAACAAAGATACTCATCCGCCAAGCAAATAAATGAGAGAATCAGAAAACAATAAAAGTAGGCCTCGTTATCAGCTTAACAACTGACTGTGTCGTCCATTTTGTATTTCCCGTTATGTAAAGCTTTGGTTGAACTTTTTCGCATTTTTACACATTCACACAGATACAAAGTTTCTCTCTGATAAGTCCACATACATCGAATGTCGGTGGTAACAAAAGATACGTATTGCATTCGGTTGATGGCTAAACAGATTTTTTTTTTGTTTTTTGTTTTTTTTTTTTTGCGAAAAGACCAATCACATATGATAGTGACTCAACACCCATCTACCACCTATCCACACACACACAATCCCCCAACAAACGGGGGTTGACAATTATTACAGCTTGGCCGTAATAAGCGAACGCGACTCTTTTATCAAAAATGATGACGCTGCTCAACGCTTGCATTGTTTACCCACCAGAATTGTGTATTGTGTAAACGTACCTATGGTGGTTTTTTCGTTTCAGAGATGACTTCATTGTTTCCTTACTTGCTTATCAGATTGGAGGTAGATAAAGGGGAGATTGCTCTATGACCGCTCCGCTGTGATTAATGCATTGAAAGTCCAGATGAACAGCCCCAAATGGTCGCAAATAAGAAAAAAATCCCCACATCACCACCTTCTGTACACGTCTTACAAGTCAATAGTGAAAGAATTGCACGAGTACATGGCTGTGAGGGAAATTCAAATCTGCTTACAATTTCACTGTAAACGTTACGCACACATGAAACCAAGGGATGCAAATAAGTGGTGCAGTCATATTTTGGAACAGAGCATAGGAAGTCGGTCGATAAGTCTTTCCACTGCTAAGGTCCTGCATCCCATGTATAATATAACTAGAACGAAGAATGCCTTCGTGATTGCTTTTCCATTTCCAAACTACCGAAAACTAAGAAGACCAAGAGAACAAGAACTCCCAAAGTACAAGAACCAAAGTGCTGTTGCCGCCGGAGAATTGGTTTGGAGAGTTTCTGGGAGTTACTGGCCTGGCCACCCAGAGAATACCAAACTAAGTGAATCATAGATGGATGACTGAGTGAATCAGTACTTCTGTCTGCGTCCACAACATTCCATTTATGTCTGCCCCACCCGCCCTGTGTAAAGTGAAAACTTTCAAAATGCAATATGTTACAAAACCAAAAATTTCCATCCATACCCATCCATCTATCTCTAACTAGTTCACCACTTCTCATCTTAAGACTTGAATTGAATACCATCACCATCGGGCCCCAGAAAACGAACTTATACGTAACTCCTCCGACAGTGGGCAAAAGATGTTGGGCAGAAGACGGACTGTATACTTCTATGCCTTACTGGGTACAGACTTTAGAATTTCTTGCTTCAATGCCTGCAAACCAACGTCAAACGGCAAAGTGCAATATAGTCATAGCCAATGTAGGGAATGCAAAAGTTTGAGTCCAAAGTGTTTGATATTATGTGCCTGGACTTGTCCCATTGAATGGTTTCTGATGCCACCGTCTGATGAGGAATAGTACACTATGAAATTAATTCCAAGTGTCACCTCTGAGTTGTCTCCAGCGCCAGCAATGATAAAATTTGTTCTCAAGGAAAGGTTTACTTAATGACCACTTTGTGATGGGTTTTAACTATTGAAATAACAAAACAGGGATAAGTTTGATTAACTTATGGCTTTCAAGGATCACGTAAATCATGATTAACCTTTTTTTTGTTGTTAGTTAGATGCCAAAGGAAAATTTATTTATGGAGACCGATTTTGAGGAAAGTTTTTAATAATATTGAAATTAAATTTAGTATTCGTTATTTTGATTCTGCTTTTACACGTTTTAAAAAACTGCAACAGAAACACTGTAATACTATCACCTCTTTTTCTACTAGCGACGAAAATATTGATATTATCTTTAGTTCAACAATGATACGTTTTCTGAAAAAAATATTTTGAGTTCATAGGCAATGACTGATCTCATATCAAAACATAACTGCTTAGAAAGCACTTACTTGTTACTGTGATTCATTATATTCATGCATGGATTGTATTATACGATTTCACTACATTTTGGCGTACTGTTCATAAATATTAATATTCATGAAAAACATTGATAAACCGGATAAATATTGAAAAATACATCAGTTTACTTACAAAGCAAATATTTGTGAACCTATGCACCTAACGAGTCCCAATGGAATGAACCGCAACATCAATAAGTATAGAATATCTACATATGCTAAGAAGTGGTGGGATTTTTACGTGACTAGTGCATTCGTGTACACAAAATGTAGAGATTTTGGTTCATCTCAAGGGAAATAATTATAGTAATCGAATTTATCTCTCGGAAAAGTTACAGTTTCCTACCGTCCAAAACTTTTGGAAGAACATCAGCTGGTGTACGCCTGGGTATATATTTCTGAGACTTAACAGTCTTGATCATTTTGTTTGGAAAATAAGAGCTAATAAACGTGGTAGTTACGCTAAAGACGACTTTAAAACAGGAGAATGGAAAAGGACCCAAAGACAGAGGTCATGTTCAAAAGAGATGTTATTTCTTTTCTAAAATTCGACTACTAGATCGCTAGCTTTAACATCTGTTCACCCATATACCTAACTCCTAATTCGCCTCCCTGGAAACTATCCTATGTTTCTTTAATTCCTAATTGGATTTCTAAAAGCTGTATAAATTTTGTTGAAAATGCCATTCAACTCAATCTTTACATATTGTGCCAATATCAATTGATTTGCTGCATAGTTTGTAATTTGAACTACCTGAAACCCGTACAATTGCCACACTATGCTTAGAATCAATTTCCTTAATATTTCGCTATAAGAAAATATATTCCCGATAAGACCAAGTAATCAAACATGCGGTCAATTGGACCTGAATGCACACAAAACCTGGTCGATGTTGCCCATAAAACAAAATTGCATTTTTATACTTCCCCTAACACCAAACAGTTGTATAATATGAATAATGTGACAATTCTATAATTTATGGCTATCGCTACACCACACTGAATCCACTACAAAACCAATAATAGAGCCCTGAAGCTGAAGCTGAAGCGCAGGCTAGGCCGCACGTAGCAGAAGCCTCTCTCTATTATTTCTGAACACTCTACCTTTTGATACCTGAGCGATATTTCATTTGCACCATAATCCAATCCAACTAGCTACGATTAGCTCTATATCTGCCACGGGTATACCTATGAACCAGTCATTCATATATTTGTGGCAGCGGCGGCAGCAGCACCAACAGCAGCAGCAACAGGAACAGCAACAACAGCAGCCGGCAACTGTGTTCGGTCTATTTTCACCAAGTTCACACATTGTTTACATCATGAAGGAAAACGGCCGCGAGTTAGAGTTACACCCGAGGTATGAATCTACCCCGGGTATACCTTAAGGTTTCACATCGATCGCGTTCATATTGCGGTTGCAATTTCTTGTGGCTATCATCGCGGTGTACCCACACTATACCATAATATCAACTGCAGTGTGCCCTGTTTTGTCTCATCTGAATTGTATATCATTCTTTGGTTGGTGGCAATAACAATCAAAAGATTTAAAATAAATTTATTGCATGCGGCTGGCCTAGGTTTGCCTGGGCTATTGCTCTGCCGTATACTATGATCTGTCTAGCTCTGTTCGAAATGAGTTTAATGCCACGTCTTCAAGTTATTTAACGTCTTGTGCAATTGATATCAAATGAGGAGGTACCGAAGGTGAGGATGAATGGAGTATTCTATACCTGGGGAAATAATAGCGGTGAGAATTTCTTCGACGGTTAAACATTGCTAATAGAGATAAATTCTTTGTAATGGTTAGGTTAATTTGCTTAAGGTTCTTAGTTGTGGGGACGTGACCTGTGGGCTGGTTTTATGCATTCCAATGCTATTGCCCTCAGTAGTGTTTGAGAGATGATCATTTCACCTGTATCTTTATTTTGAGATTGAGGACAACTCTTCATAAATGTGGAAAGTAGATTACATCCATTTTTTCGAATACTATTACGGAGTTTTTGGTTTAAAATATACTGTTTAAAATTGCCACCGTTTCTAAGACTTCAGTGATAAGAAAATATCATATAATGTTAAAAAAAAGAATACTTACAAAATCTTGAAGCAAACCTGTCATAATTACGATGGACTCCATTAAGTCTAGCGCAACTAGTTCAGACAAATTATTTCTTCGCTTTATAAAAATAAACGCATCTGAAATAATACCAATTCTTGTGCACATCTCTAACCAACTGCCTGATGATATCTAAAATTCCTGAAGTTTGAAAACAAACCATTTTATGACTATTTTACATGCCTCAGAACCTGAATCTTCAGTTTCTGAGACGCGTGATAGAGAGTCAGGATTGACCACACACTCTGATCCTGTGGAGTTCCACAAGAATCAGTGCTAGGCCCTTTATTCTTCAGTCTGTTTATTAATGATCTTCCACAAGTGCTGGAAAACGGTCAAATACACATCTAACGTCGACGATGTGTAGTTATATTTTAGTGGACCTATTGGACTTGTTGAGGACAGGATTGCACGAATAAACTGCAACTTGGAGAGATTAAATGACTGGTCGAAATACATTGCTTTTCATGGTATATTCCTGGATAACTTTGATATTCCTCCAATAATAACGTTGTACCGGCAAATCTTGATAGAGTAATCTAGGAATCATTTTAAATGGAGAAATGAACTATGGAGGTAATTCCAGTTTGGTCTTTTTAAACACTGATCCAGAAGTTCTCTAAAATTCAAGTTTTTTTAGTATTAGATAGCTCCTTCGTCAGATGCATCATAAGTTTGGAATCCTTTATATGCTGTTTACGTCGGTGATGCAAAATTGTTGATATTGTTTTAGTTATTATCCACATGCTAACATTGACTCTTCAGAGCTGCGGGACAAGGTGTCCTTTAGGGCTAATAGTCGCAATTTGTAGGGCGTCGCCCTCCCATCGTTAACGCTTAAGACAACGTCCTAACCATAAACCAACTTATACCATTTATCAAGAAATTGATGTCCTTCCTAATCTAAAGCTATGACCCTTAATGAGTCGCTTAAGCAAGTAATTTCTACTATCAAAACATGTTCGAAAGCGGTTTATTGGTAGATATTATTGGCATTTTATGTTCAAACAGTAGAAAGTAGAAAATTCTTCAACAGAGAGATTTTAGTTAGTCTTATAAAAACAAATAAAGGTACATGTACCTACGTTGTGATGTACCATAAAAAGGCAAATACATTATAAATTGTTTAATTTTTTCCTTCCACATAATTTCTTCTCATTTCTCATTACCCTATCATCGCACATGTCTATCAGACATAAGTAAATAAAACACCCCATCTTTAGATACAAGATTCTTCAGCCAAATAAAAATTAACTTTGCACAAACAAGACATAATGAAGCTGGTTTAATCATGGAATTTGAACTTGAATCAATCCTGGAAAGGAGCCAACAAACAGCAAATTAAATTACGCACATGTTGACACCCATCGAGAGCAAGAAGTCGGCAAAGAGATACGATCCCATTGAAACATCAAATCCGTCATGTCGTGATAGTGTGCTTCTGTACCAATCCTTGTCGGTATTTCCTCATTATCTCTTGGTTCTCTCTTCATTCCAATCGCCCAAACAAGGCTTCTAATAAAATTAAGTCGGAACTAGTCCACTATCCTAGCAATACCTTACTACACAGAAAATCAACAACAACAAAAAACGGCCACAGGTTTAACTAGACATCAAAAATCTCCACGACTCAATTGCGGGCAGTAAAAAGGTAAACGTAAGTAATTCTTTCTTCACTTTTAACTCCAGAATTGATCGTTTGTGCTGAAAGACATGTGAATAAAATCAGCGGCCGACCAGCATCTGAGCCTCCGGATTCCCTTCGTGTTGTCCGCGGAGTGCGCGTGGTTTGATCAATGTGAAAAATTCTTCTGTGTTTTTTTCCATGCAAACGGAGAAAATAGTGAGTAGCTTCGGTGGGATCATGACAAAAGGAGGAAATAAAACGTCCCGCAATTGGCATAACAAAAAGAAAATGCACGAGTAATGAATATTGAAATCAGATATAATTCCGTATCTACAATGGCTTTTATCTACTACAACTGCTTCTATTGCCTGGCGTGTAACCCCAAAGATCACTGGAGATCCGAGACTGGCATGCACCACAAACTTAGCCAGGGAATTAAACTTGAGATCGTAGGAACAGAAAAAAAATGTCGCGGTCAAAACTGATCGTAATCTTCAATTACAACAACAGCAACAGTAATAATACAAAACATCCAGGTAACTATAGTTTTCCAAAGAAAAAAAATGATCAGCGAGATCACTATCAGATCAAGACGTGCATAATAGTGAGTGGGGAAGGACAACACACGTACGGACAGCGATAGAAGTCACATTTAATCGATCGCTCGGAAAGGCACGATCACCCTTGCTTCACCTCCATTGCAATCCGTTCACATTACTTCTGCCGTGAAAACATCTCTGCGGATCACCCTACTGTCCACTACTTCTGGTCGGCATAGTTCTAAGTACCTCTGGGGCACCGAACACATTTACTTACAGGCAATTTAATCGAATCGATCGACAATCGAAAATTGCATTATCGGACAATTGACCAGGTCCTACTGTACATATATATATATATATATATACATATAGATACATGCACCTGAATGAACCGTATATGTTGCAATAAGAACAATGCCACGAAATGCATAAATGATCATCCAATGACCATACATCAATGTATCTGGTCCAAAACCAACTTGCGCGCACTCTAATATGGATTGTTTGCCGGTAGAACGATCAGGTGATCGCGCATTTAATGTCGACATAAACCGGCATGTTGGCGGGATCTTTTTACGTGTTTTCTATAGTGTTTTTTTTTCCTCGATTTACTTTAAGAGTTGTTATCGCTCGCGCTTTTTGCTACCTTTAGTCCGAACGAAAAGTACTCAGATGCCTGAGGTTATGAACATAATTTGATGCGTTGAAATCGAGGAAGTTGTGAAAGCATATTATGATGGATTGGTAAGAGTTTACTGTGATTTGTAGGTGGATAGAAGAATTATGGAGTGATTCATATCAACGGGGTATTCAGAAATATGTTGGACTTGATATTGATGGCACAAGTTAAGGTTTAAAGAGCTAAGTTAAAATCTGAAGAATCAAAATAAAAAGTTACAAATAATAGGTGAGGGGTGGAAATCAGGAGGACCATATCTCCATATGGGGAGATTTCCAATAGTTTGGAAGATAACCTTTTACAAGACGAACCCAATTAAGACACAGAGTTCGATCCAATGTCTTCCGCATCCGAAGGCTATAAAATGGGTGCGACAACGTAATTGTATTTCATTTAGAATCTGGGCTAAGTCTGTGGGAAGCAAATCAGGGACCTCATTCCCCAAGGACTCAAGTACTGTATGGCGTAAATGGAGGCGAACCATGGACTAGCATTTTAGTTGACAGGGATCCTGAACCGCACTTCCTTAATTGAGTAATGAACGCATTACCCCTGAAAAACTATTTTGGGGACGGCTAAAACAGAAAGAGAACACTTGACCGTACAATTTTTTGAGACTTTACTGATCCTCATTCTTCAATGGAGTTAGAGGTACTTATATAATGCTTTATGGTATCCACTAAGATGTGAAACTAATGCTAAGCGTACTATCTGGTCTGAGTATTTATCGAGACACATCCTGACTTGGAATCTTGTCCGCATTAATCTGTCGTTCTGTTGCTCCAACCTTCGTCAATAGTTGAAACCAGGAAGACATAGGAGCTGACTATCTGACTGTATCTGAACCTTAAAGAAAACTGAAGAAGACTAATTAAGAGGAAGTGCTTTTGAGAATTACTACAAAAAATCATTTGCCAACGTAAATTTAAAATATCAAAGTATATTCTATCAATATATTATGTATAATATGTGTCAAGGTTTTGAATCCTTAAGTTTCCAAACACGTGGCTGTAGAGAAATAAGAAAATATCTAAATATCTAACATTAGGTATATGAAGTTAGTTCAATATTCTGAACACTTGGTAAAATATCAATGTCATCTATGTTAAGACATTTCAAAATTTTCTAAAGGTGATAAGAAAGCCTAAAACGTCAAATGTAAAAAACATAATCCAACGAAAACATACTACGTGTTCCAATTCGCTGTCTTTCTCTCTGTAGACACCAATTCTCCACCTTGAAAATCCACCTGAGAAAACAAATTGTTTAATCTGTTGTGAGAATAGTCTTTCTTTTTGTACTTAAACTTCACACTTTGGTATAAGTAGGTACTATACAATACAATTGTTTATCTACTTTTAAGCAGGCAATTGACGTAAAACTGTGAATATTATACAAGAAATTGAATAACTAACTTTTGGATTTCTAATGTGATCAGATCAATTTTTGTCAGGTTTTCTAGCTAGACATTATTTTTCATATATGTTGTTATGGAAGTCTGTTTAAAAAGTACTTCTATAACAGTCGATGTGCCTTAGATTAAGTGAAATTCTTCAATACCTAAAAAGACAAAACAACGAAAAATGTATAGGAATTATTTTTGCTAAAACTTTTGTGTCTTTGGACAGCGTTAGTTAAAAAAAAATACCTACAGTTCGAATAGTGCTCGACACATATCCAACATTCTTTGTAGCTTAATTTTAGAAGCATTTTATTGCGTGTAGAAAATAATGATTGTTGTAGAACTCATACCAAAGTACTACACCTCTTAGAAGAACAAATACTAATACCGTGATCGTATTATGAGGAAGTTCGATCGTGAGTAAGATTTCTAACATCAAAACCGAATAGTGAAGTTTTCATACACACAAAAACGTAGTTTTGTTATAATCATGGTATTTTCATGGTATTATTTTTTATTTGTCAGTACTTTTAGAGTTTCTTTTTTTTCGTAGGTTTCAATAGAGTTGAATTATAAAATAAGCTAAAACATATTGAACGTTTATATTTATTTTAAAAAAAGGTTAATCAACTTTCTAAAAGATTTTTATTGGTTTTCAATCTGAATGCTCTTTCCTGTAGGTACTTTTATTTTTCAAGAAGTTACTACCCCAAGCAAATGGAATTTTTGAAAGACGCAAGTTATAAAAACTCCATAAATTTTTACAGCATAGCATTGCAATTCTTGCAATTCCCTTAATTGTAATTATTCGTTTCATTTTTTATGTTTACAATGTCCTGTCACTTTTTACGGTTTTTACTACGACTATTCTATGTTTTATTTTAATTTTTGGAAACATAGAAGAAAGATAAACTTGCTAGACCTCATGAGTTTAGGCTAATTAGCTTCGTATCTGTTCTTTATAAATCTTGGGACGATTGATTCATAATCAAATTAAGACATTTACAGATAAACATAGTCTTATTTTCGACTCTATTTATCATCATATCCTGTATCAGGAACAGACTCAATTCCATATATCATCTACCTCAGCTTGTAATCTTGTGTTCTTGTACATGGCTGAACGTAAACAAATCACTGATATTGGGTTGTATTACCCATTCATTCTGGTGTTCCTCAAGGGTCGATCTTAGGACCATTATTATTTCTTTTATTTATAAGTAACACAATCTATCTTGATCAGATATTAATCCGTACTGAATATCTTCTTTCAGGCGTAGAGGTATCACTTGACGACTTTCCTTTAATGATTTGTAGAATTTAACTGTTTTTTTTTTTTTAAATTGATAGACGCATATCTACTAACTGAAGACCAAGGTTTAAAAATAATCTCAAAATTTATACTATTATATATTTTTCAACTTAGTAAAATAGCAAAATACAAAGCATAAAAAGTTTTCAACAGCCAATCGTAAGCAAAGTATCAGTTATGTAAAAGTGATGGTATCAACGAAGAATTTCTAAAAAGATACGGCCCTAGAATTGAACCTTCTGGACCACGATATATAACTAATTGCAGGGAGTTCTGTTTTTCTGTTTTACTGGTTTGGCTTGAATAGATAACCCGGAGGAAATATCAAATGTGAGAATATACCTCCACGAACCGTGTACAGAAATCAAGACATACGATTTCATAAACTGCAAATACTAAAAGTAAAATATTAAGATAATGGAAATGAGAAATGGACGGGTGATTGTTTTGCAAGTGGACATGTCGACAATTAATAGTTTGAATTGCAAACCACTCAGCCCACATTATACCACAATTTCATATTTGTAAATGTTTTGCAGTATTTTAGATCATTTTGAATTGCATCACAAGTGTTTAATAATGGTATATGACACCCATGGGGAATATAGCACGACAGATTTGTCCTCCGAAAATTAATTTTTAAATCGAATAGAACACCAGGTGAGACAGACTCTCTATTTGCATAAAAATGCCACAATTCTCAGGTAGCAAAGAACATTTTAGCCTTCTACAAATTTCAAATTCCAATCTCCAGTTGACATGACTTCACTACTAGAACTAGAAAACGAGGCGACGAAAGTCAGGCCAGTGAGTCTGGCTGGATACCGTCACCCGTCACCCGTCACCGTCTTGGATTGGATCTCAATTGCATTGTTTATGTCCAACTCTGTAATTAGAAATGAGCAAAAATTTAAATTTTCTGACAAGAGGCAAAATTAAGTACCGCACCCAGACATGAAGGTGATAGACAGGAGGCAGAAAAAAGAGACCAAGCCATCACAATCAGTACAAAGTCTATAGAGGCAATTTGGAGTGTGGGCAGAGGGAAATGGGCGCAACTTTGTGTTAATTCGGCGGTCCCCCGGGGGTAACAATGGCCACAAATTAACAAAACTCATCAATAAAGCGTTTATTCGATTCCAATTGATGGAATCACACTATCCGTTGGAAACCACCACCCGATACCCATCGTATCTCGACTCGACCTCTTTAATATTATCCAAGAAATGACATAGGATCGGAGCTGAGGAGCTGGGCCCATTGAAATGTGAATTCGAGCCCACACGTCTGGGAAGCTGCAAAGGTACGAAATGCGAATATTGTTCGGCACGGCAACGGGGCATCATATGACGACTGGAAAGACGAGATGAAGGCAGCAAGGTACATCGTATGTCGTACGTATGCAAATTTAATTGAATCAATTGAACCGAGCTCTGGCTTCGGTGCAAGACGCGAGAGAGTATCTGTGTGTCTTACATCTGCAGAGGTGAAGTTCTCATTCTTCAGGTATGTTCTGGGGATGTGTAGCACACCCGTATGATGTACCCCCTCGAAAATGAATCGTGTTTTTTTTTAGTTCGTTGACGTTTTCTTCTTCTTCTTTTTCTAGTTTTGGCGCGTGCTATTCATACATGAGTCGCACGCTGCAATACCGTGTTTTTTTTTTATTATTTGATTTTCGGGTTAAAAGGAAAGGAACTCACAGACGCGATCTCAATTCGCGCTTTTATAGAGTCGATGACGCATTTGACACGCCACACGGGAGGGTAAATGAAGTGTGTGTTTTTTTTTCGTTTTCTTTTTCGGCGGTTTTGCTGACTTTTAAGTAGCTAAGTGGACATGGGGAATGGATAACATCTGCTACTAAAATGACCGTTGTTTTTGTTAAGCCAGACGTTTCACGGGAAATTTCATTTGTAATTTCAAAACAGATTTTGGGACTATTTTAAGGCACTTTCTGGTGTGACGGCATAACCGTGAGTCACCGGATTCAAAGAACTTCTTTTTTGGCAAATGTACACTGAAACACGTGAAGAAGTTGTTTTATTATATAATGAACCGATCGGTTACAGCTTTTCTGGAAAGTGCTCTTAGCATTTCTCTTACGTTAGGAAGAAATTCAGTCAAAAGTGTAATGCTCTCTAGGATAACATGCTATAGGTAGTTTGGTGTGATTGAAATTTCATCAATCTTAAGAATGTAAATGGGGCATACGCTTATGGTTGGTTTCGAACCACTCAGCTCTTTCTGCAACACCCCAATCACTGCAATCAGAACTATGTTAGCAGAGCGCCTTAGTGAAGTGAAATTGCTTTTCTTGTCACTTAATTTGTATCAAGTCCGGATTAAAATTCTCGAAACATGGAGGGATATCACATGCCATAAAACTTTATTTTCATAGACAAATTTTTCATTCCTAACGAGACTTCTGATTTAGTCTGTATTCTATGATTCAAGTAAGGATGCCTTGAAAATTATTACACGTCTGAATGTCGACATTAGTTTACCAGCATTTTTGACCATTGGATTACGGGTGTCATCATCATTTTCACTGGGTTCAGCAATTCAAAGTGTTCTACCCATCACCACGAATGTATTTTTGAACCTGCGATTTTAAGCGCATTCTCGCCAGTTAACGATCTCTAACGACTGTAATGTATTGGATATTGTATGGGGAACGGATTTAAGATTACACACGGCTCCCCTCAAAATTCAAAATAAGGGGAACAAAAAAAACAGAGTAAAATTTAAAACTATTGTTTCTTAAATGTAAATCATATCCTTTGAAAGTAGATTCTAAAAATTAAAATAAATTACAAAAAAACCTAGGTAACTCTCTTCTTAACTGTGTGAAATCCTCATAAATCTCACCTTAAAGCTGTTTCCAAATTAATATCACTCGGTTATCGAACTCCTAGTCAGGAGCATGCAATATATCCTGTTGGCAGGTGAAATCACCTGTTCAGTAGCTTCTAACCCCCTTTTCAATTTCTTTATTTAACTATCGACCAAACGATGGTCACTTATAGGATTACATTTATGAGGTGTACATGTGCGAAGAATCCAGGAAAGCTATAACAAACTTGGCGCTTTCACCATGACTACCGCCGCCAGAACCCATGGTCTTTTTTTCTGTTTGGAAGTGAACTTTGGTCGACCTCATGTTACCTTGCAATTCTCGTAATGTGGCACAAGTACACATGTAGTTTATATTAACAACACCAGTGGGAGTAACCTCCAAAATAATAATAGAAAATATTTCAACGAAAAGAAGGAACTTGAACTGGTGTAATGTCATGGATAGTTTGTAAAACTACCCGAAATTATCACTCATAACGACAGTTGCATTCCAGACCCATTTAAAAAGGTCCCTGCAGAGTAAAATTTGCTTGTCCCAAACAAATTCAGCATTCACTGGAGTCAGCAGGACACAGGGGCTTATTTTATAGCTGTAATCAGACGTCACAACAGGGATCTGTCACAGAATTTAACATTTTTATAGCAAAGCCAAAGAAGCCCTTTTGCCTACTCATTTCTGCTTTGTTTTAACTTTTGCTCTTTGACATCTTTTGAAAAATCAACTAATGAGTGACATATGAAAGGACTATGGACGGTTGCGCATCAGTGCCGCATGCAGCTGACAAGCTTTATCCCTTTCTAGACCACAGCAAGGACTCGCTCAGTTTGAACACTGAGCAGCTCCTTTCAGCCTCAAAAATCGAATCATTTGCAGTAAATCAAACGCGAACAACATCCGAAATATGTGCGGTTGCCTACAAAAACTATTGCGACTATTGTTCTTATTGACCGCGTGCACCGCACGACTCTACACAGAATCCAGGGCCAACTCTACAGCAGAAAGTAAGGGTTTTATATTATGTGCGTTCTGAAATGATATAATACAGCAGTCCCTTTTCGGACCTTCTGGGTTTATCTTAATAAAAACTTCATCGAAGTGATATGAATATTTCGAGTAATAAGGGCAAAGGGCACAGGACACACTTCAACCCTTCGTCGTTATATTGACCCCGAGCGTAAATGATCGCTGTAAGCAGTCTTGTCCATCGTCCATCATTTTTGCTCAATGCAGCGTTCTCAAGTGGGTAATAGACTAGGGTGTATTCCCATCAAGATTCCTTTTAAGTTTTAAGAGTGATTCACCTTCACCCCTTTGCATATGCCAGGGCTTTCGTTGTAGACACGAAAAAATTGTCTCCTCTCAACAGAAGAAAGTTGAAAAAAATTGTTTGATACACAAAATTAATCTGCGGGCAGTTTCGCATGGAAACGACTTTCTACAGTTTGACAAAACTTTTCACTTTCATGGAAAACTTTTATTGAACGACGAACTACAACAAAAACGTCTGGGGAATCGCGTAAAAGTTCACAGAGTGGAATGAAGGGAAGAAAAACGCGTTTTCTCCAGTTTACATTTTTTGGGGAGGGCAGAAGTCAACGAGGGGATGAGATGTGACTTAAGGTTAGACAGACAGGAAATACTTTTACTTTTTAGCGATTGTTGCCTGCTAAAATGCAAACGGCGTAATTCTTTTAATTCTGCCCTTAAAGTAGAAGCAGAGGAATTTTGGATGAGAACAGGATTTTCCTGGAATTTATGAAAACTCTTGGTATCGTCTGTGAAATTATTTTATTTGTGGTATTAATATATAGATGAATCTTAATTGATTGATTGGTTTGTTGCCTTTAGTCCCTTGTGGAAAGAAATTTCTTCAAATTATTTCTTATGTTTCCCTGGATTAAATTTGGTCTTTCGATGTTTTATTACTTTAAAAGCATTAAAATTGGATACCTTAACACGAAACCAAGCCTTCAAGATAAAATTCCGAGAAAGTAGTCTAGTAAAACCAGAAAATATAAAAATTTTGCTAGAAAAGAGAATAGATCTCATTCACTTGGGTATAATCTGAGTTTTACGCTATAAAGTTCGGACAAATAAAAAAATTCTTAGAAAAGACAGCACCATCTCCTGCTTGGTGTATAGGTCATGGAGTCATTCAGTCCACCCACGTTTCCTTTTCCTACGGTTACATATCCTTTTCCCAATTCCATTACCGGGCAGTAAGCACTTGACAGCTAACTTTAACAAATTTGGTAAAGACCCATATCCAAAAATTGAGAAAATTCGACGCAAAAAGTCCATTCTCGGAGTCAGTAATACCTGCGAAAAGGGTGGTGTCATTTCTACTTTCTGTCCTCGGGTAAAATGCGATAAAGCAACCCAAGGACGAATCGATAATATTATTACCATTTTTGGAAAATATTACCATTTCTGGTGAGCAACAATACAAAAAATCGGGCCCAGACTTTTCTAAGGGCTAGAATGGGATAAAAAATCAAATTAGAGTTGTTTAGCGTGGCCCTTAAAGACTATTTAAAAACTAAGATCAATTAACAATAGATGAGGTAAGCCGAATATACAGAAAACGTAGCTGCAATCAAATATGTAACCAGTGCACCCAAGTTTCGTACTACTCCCGGCTCAGAGGTCGAAACAACAAAATCAGTTCAAGTCTGCAATGGGAAGACTGACCTTCGACAGAGTGAAATCCTTCACTCCTATGAGTAGAGTAGTAGAGTAGTTCCTTAAAAGGTAGAAGCCTACATTTTGATAGGTAGGAAAATTTTCCAAACCCATGGAAGCACACCGCGCGTAGCGCTGTTCTATGGGTAGCGCTTTCATGTGAAAATGAATTTAATTCAGATCTCATACCAAGGGAACTAATTGCGGTTTGAGTTGAGGTGCCGACGGACAGAGGTAAACAAGAGGTAATGTTCGCGAATCAAACCAACCACTTCTACAGGAAATAACGCAACTGCTGGATTACTACCGACACAAAAACAAAAAACTTATTTTGGAATGGGACGTAAGCGATCACTACACTCTATGGGGCATAGCCCCCATACCAGATCACTTGTACAGAAAAAGGAGAAAAGGGTTCTCAACTAACTCACTCAAACTTCTATTGCAGACTCGTCAAACTGTGCCTGGAGGAACTCAAACTCACGAGATGTAGTGGAACAAGGAGCTGAACAAAGTAAAGACCAAAACAGGGAAGCCCTAATTAAATATAATAATAAAGAAATTCAAAAGCGGGAGAAAGCCTTAACGAAAGTGTTGAAAGAAAGCCCACTCTAGCCCGTCTTCAAAAAGTATTAGCGGACGATTACACCATTCGAGTACTCCAAAAGGCCGACAATCGTAGTTATACCTGCAGCAGGGAAAACACCGTAAAACTTGTGTTAAAGACTTTCGAGATCGTGAATAGAAATACTTTATTGGAAAGATTTAAAAAAAATATGGGATTAGATGTAGAGAAACAAAGTTCATTGCCAATAATTTCATGGAAAATGATAGTCACATTTTCAAAAAAAAGAATAAAACAAAACTGTTTTATTAGGAGTACCTAAAGGATCCATTTTGGGTATGCTACTTTTTTTATTGTACGCCACTAATTTAATAGATGCGATTATTTTCGCAGTTAGAAATTATATTGAGGAATGAAAAGTTTTAATGTAAATACAAATTAATAATTTGTAAAAAAAAATTATGACCAGTAATGAATGTAATTCTCAAATTAATATTTGATTTATTGATGAAGAAAGGAGAAAGTTATTTTCAAACTTTTGGAAGGAAGAACTGTTATAATATTTTTTAGATGATATCCTTCTATTTGATAGATCTGTTTTCAATATTATGGAATGCAACCGTATTTATAGATTGAAGTAATAATGGCTTGATTAAGATGAGTGGGAAAAGGAATACCAAAAAGTTAAACTTCAGAATAACCCAATTTTTCGTGGCTACATTTTTATTTGTGGGGACGTTTTAAAAGATTTGAAGTGAATGATCACCAATAATTGACAATGCTGCCCAATTTATGAAGCGGCAATATTATAATAATGTAATGGTTATATTAAATACAAGCGCGGCAGAAATGACTATAAGTATAAGCTTGGAAAAATACACCACAGTAGTATTGTATTAAATACAAGCGCGGCAGAAATGACTATAAGTATAAGTTCAGTAAAAAAAAAATTAAATGAATATAATGCAAACGTAGTACTAAATAAATGAACATATTTAATATAATTAGGGTTATTAATATTGTGTTTGTAGTGATATGGAAGAAAAGTTCAATAGAATCCTTGAGGTGGAACAAGTATCCTTATTGATCATTTCAACACAAGTCAAATATTTCCAATCCATAAAAAAGGCAATATTGTGAATATTCATAAGATTACGCTTCTATTATATGTGATTATTTATAGTCCTTTCCAAATGCTTTTATGTCTGTTTGTGTTGTTGACCAAGAAGATATAATTTTCCTAGAAATCTTTACAATCAGTTGTCCAGGGTCTTCTTCAACAATTGCTTGTTTTATTTATAACCCTTATAAGGTTCCAGTAGAAAGAAAACAGTGTAGGAAAATAAAGCATTACATTTTTGTTAAGTGTTATCCAAGGCGCTATATATCAGTTTCGAGGTACGACTTAACACAACCATCGTCTAAATGGTGTCTAAATTGCAAAAGTATTGTTTCGTGTTTCTTTCCTTTTTTTTACTAAGAATTGGAATAAAAATGAATTTAATATGTTGATAGTAACTTTAGCTAATTAGAAAATAAATGGCTAATTATTAAGTTATTAAGGAAAAAAATTAATTGTATGATAATTAAAAATATAATTCTTGTTTTGAATAACAAATTGCACAACAAAATGAAAAGGATCCAATATAAAATGGTTTTCATACCAAAGTATTTTCTGAAAGAGAGAGCCAAGAATTTGTAAAACAGATTATACGAGTTATCAAATTTTATCAAAACTTAGTGAAGAAACAATTGGTTTTTGTGTAAAATGTTAGAAGAGTTGGGTGGAATTTTTGTGTTAAAAAACATAAAAGTAAATAGGAATAAAAATATAGAGACATATTCTATGCAATCTCGCAATTTTAGCGAATTTAGACTTCTTGTGTATCCGGCTCGAAGGACCAAAAAATTTTGAAAGATTTTTTAGTACCAATAATTTGTGGAACTTATTACTAAATTCGAAGTGCCTGAATTCATACTTATAGACATCAATGTCTTCATTATTCATATCTTTACTCCCTTGCAGTCTAATATGGATTTCATTTAAGTACTTTGGCAAGAAATAAACAGAAGTAAAGGAATAATAATGAAGCAAATTAAGTAGTATGTATTTTAATAATAATGACTAACTTAAAAGAATTTTTCAAATGAAGATAAATGAATGTAATGCATCAAGATGGGAAGACCAGATGACCAGCGGTTGTTTCTTTAGAGGACACAAAGTTTTACTAGATCCTTTAGACGTAATAACAGTACAAAATCTTCTATTTCTAATGAGATGATCAAAGCAAGGTAATATGTTGGATACAAGCCTGTAGAATTTTAGGTATATAACTGGACTTCACAGCACAGGCTGTTCAGTTTTCACACCTTGATCTGAAATATGTGTAATATTGCATTGCCGCCAAGAATAATCAGACCACGTCGCGTGGTTAGGGATTTGAAGCAAGTCCTGATGTAATTAATCAATTTTATGACAATATGACAACACAGTAATCGTCACTCTAGAATCTAAAAAGGAATGAATGGTGGTACTTATAGTCCATCACAAATTTGAATTATTTTTTGACCATGCAGAGATGGTTTCAGCTGATTTTTAATAAGTACATAACGATCAAAACTTTTCCCTGATTGTTTCCTTTTGCTCTATATTATATAATTCTGGTTAAAGGCTATCAATAACCTTAGAAATTGTATCCTTTGGTTACTTAAATCAAGCGAACTCCAAATTTTAAATCTTCTCAGCTCCTTTTGGTTGCTTTTTTCGTGTGGAGCCCATTTTTTCATTTGTACACCTTCTCAAAGGTAAGAAACTGGTTGTTAATAGTTTTTTAAGATATAAGGAAGGATCTGAATACCAAATACAATAAGGTCCCTTCTTGATGTATTATTTATAGGACAAAATAGTTGACAAAAAGGATTAAAATATTCGGTAGTAAAATAAAAAAATTATAAAAGTATTAAAAAGTCAAAAGTAAGAAAACTCTGAGGGGTACAAAAGGAATTGTAACCTGCTAGACATCTAACACTGGAGTCCATTACCACAAGAACCACATCTCCCCAACCAGCGATAAGAACTCCTTTTGTGTTGTTTATTTTTAACTAAATTAGTTAAAAATTTATTTACGGTTAATTTACCCTTAAATAGAGTTAATTTTCAGCAGTAACTAACTTGGAATAGTTAGGAGACTAAGTAGCTTTGATTTTTGATCCGGCTCGAAGGACCAAATAATTTTAATCACATTTTAACTGCTCATTATTGGGTCTTACCTTTACAGGTGTAATTTTAATCACATTTTAACTGCTGGTTATTGGATCTTTACAGGTGTAAATTAATAATTTAAATTTTTAAATAAAATAACTTTAAGCTTAGCACCTTAGAAGCATCAATATCTTAACGGTGTTAAGTGAGAAACGTAATTACCGATGTTGCTGGTGCTAATCAGGATGAAGAGATTAATGGCCGTATGCGCCAAGCTGTCCTAACTTCTGACGGCCATAAATCCAGTAAAATTCCTTTTTATTTTATACCAACGTAGTACCCTTTGTTTCAATCGTCACAGAGTTTTTACAATTTGCACGTAAATTTGACTATTTTTATGACGGTTATAAGATAAGACAGCTTGGTACATCAACTGGAAATTAGTTTAAATCACATTTTATTAAATCACTGATGTATGGTATTCCAACTAGCTCATATGGAGCCTTGTTGTTGAAGAATTTCAAACATGAAATTTAAAAGTCTCGCGGGGCAAAAGAATTTTAAACCGAAAAGTGTAGAAATCATAATTTTTTACAGGAGACAAAGTCGAAGGAATTCATCATAACTTTCGTTCCAATTCATTTTGTTCACTTACTATAATATTTAATAGCCCAATAAACTTGCACGGAACAATAATTGTCACAAAAGATTTGTAACTGATGTCACAGAACGTAATAAAGATCGCCTGAAAAAGCGTGGCAACCTTAGGAAAGCACCAAAGTAATGTGTAAAATAGGTAAAAAGGCTATTAAATGAACAGACGGACGAACGGGTGTAATTATCACACATTTTTTTTAATAGAGCTCTTATCACAACAAGTGCATAGGCATGACAAGGTGAAATCGACTTACCTTGTGCAATACGAACTGCTGGCATTTTAATTCTCATTTTTCCGGATATTTTGTTGTTTGTTGTACTACTTCCGAATTTTTATTTCTTTTTCTTCTTCGTATTTTATTTATTTATTTTTTTTTTAATTTTAATCTATTTTATCACTAATTAAAAATGAAAAGTGGAAAACAAGAAAAATCACTTTTTAATTCCCTAAACAACACTGCTAGGCTGTAATTCGTCACTAATATTAATCTGAAAGGATTTTCAGTTTGGATAATAGCATTTCTCTTTTTTTTTCAAACCAACAGAAATAAGAAACTTAAAAAATTCCCGAAAAATGTCACTTAACACGGAACAGGTCACTGACACGGAGAGTGTGGGTGGCGGAAGGTGGTTGACAGTAGTTGCACATTATTATCCTTGCAAATCCTTTTTGTTCTTGTTTTTTAGGTTTGCTTTAATAATCCACAAGGTGCTAAGTACATACACATAGGAGCGATTTTTTCTTTTGTTTGCTGCTGTCGAAAATGTTGGGGAAACACTCCTTCTCACATGGCAGTTTTAGGCACCTTTAAGATTTGCATTAAAATTAAATTTCACTTGTGGCGACAACATTGTTAGTGTTTCATTTTGTTTTTTGTTGGAACGTTAACACATTTTAATTTTCTGTTTGTAATTTGAAATAAACGGACACATTTTGTCTGTTTGACAGCAAATTCTTACTAAAATTCAGCGCGACACTGCGTCTTATCATGCTGCACTTGTTCAACACCAACACCAGAAAAAAAGCACTTAAAAGTCAAAAATAATCCTTTCATGCATAACCAACTCCGTGCACAGTTGTCAAAAAGGGATCGCAACGGTCCGGCATTTACAAAGGCTGAAATCGAACAGGAACCGTTATCACTGTCAAACGTGCAGCTGATGAACCGTTAAATCGCCTGCTTGTGGTTTGACATAAACAAATAATAAGACTGAAAAAATATGTATATATATAAAACGGACAAAATTTCAGAGTACTGAGGCAGCCTGAACCTCCAGTATAAGCAGGTCCATAAAACAATGTACGTCCTCTCTACGCGACAGTCCGTTTGCATCTAATATTTCGCGTATGGCCGTTGCCGTTCTAACAATATACGTACGACCGTACGACGTTATATCACCCTCGAAAAAGCCCATAGAGACGACTACACGACCGGCCACCGGTGATGCCCCCCAATTCGTACACAATCAAAACAATTACACCAACACCAGCTAGGCGGCGTTTATAGCGAAGCGAACCGAGTCCAAATCCAAATGTCGTGTACATGCACGGCACTGAGGTGTTTTCAATCTGCCTGGACCGGGCCGACTCCCGACTCGCGCCCCTCACAGTCGGAGTACGTGTGTGACATATGAGAATTTCTAATTTTCTAAGTACGCATATCCATGAATGATATTTGCACGTGCCCGTCCGTCCAACACAGAGCCAATCCTCGTACATACAGCCGGCGCATGAGTGTGCACACCATGTGTGGACGCGAATGGATGCGGCTCTCTTCTGTCAAACTAGAGGAAAAATCGCTTGGAAGTATACAAAACATTCGACATACACAACTGCGCGCTTATATACTGCACGGCTTGCTCTCATTCTCCCGGACACCACTGCCTTCTCCGACGGATTTTTTGATTTTGACATTTCAGGTTGCCAACCACACCGAAAGCTGAGTGGTGGCGAGCCACCGCACACCACACCACCATCGAAAGAGGACGAGGCAGAGGCAGGCAAACTCCACCACACGGAGAAGAATAAGAGAAAACTCTTCAGTCGGGTCGTGTCGTGCCGATGGACTGGAATTGCTTGTTGGAAGTGCGGTGGACTCGACTGTTAAGTGGAGCGTTGAGCCGCTGAGCGCCAACATGGACTGACTTGGGGCGCCTTTTTCCGTTTTCTTTCTTATCCGTTTTGAGATGTTGGATGAGTGCCGCAGCAATGGACTGGACAATGAATGGGGCTGCGAGAGGTGGAAGGAAATAGAGCCTCCTTCCTTAGTTGGGGGCACACGTTGCAATTACCAGCGCTTTGAGTGCTTTGCAGCAATAAATCGACTTGTAACAGTGGCAGCAGCAGAAGGAGAGCGTGGGAAGAGCTTTGCTTGGCTTTGGTCATTCCGTGTTGGTGCTCAGGTGAGAATATTCCGTTTTAAAGTGTGTTTTCAATTTTATTTTATTTTCTAGTATTTTATTTGGCCTAAAATCGCAATAGAAAGGTAATTAGAAATTTTTGTTGAACGGAAAAAAATTTTTAGGATTTTTCGGGTGTTTCTAGGAAGACGAAAATGTATTTTCAACAATGGATGCAGTTAACGGTAAATATCGAATTAACAAGTTTTCATGTTCCGCATTCTGCAACATATTTTCTTTTCAGGAAACCGAAGTTATATTTCGATCTCTAAACTTTAATCCCATTGAATTTCTGAGGGTGAAAAAAAGAAAAATAGAGAATAGTTTAGAAATTAGGGGTTCAGACAAATTCCACCAATTTAAAATTGCAAAATACGGTATATGGCACTCGTATTTGTACATAGCAAATTTTTAGAAAGGATCTTAAAAATTATATGGAAAATGACCTTTTTCCAGCATAGCAATCTCACTGAGAAGATTAAGACCGTCTACACACTGAGCTACTCAAAATAAACGGAACTGGTTTGTGACTGGCATCACTAAGCAGTTACTAACTCATTAGTGACGCGTATCCACACACGAAGCTACTCAAAAAAGACCGAAATCAGTAGTTTCTTTAGTGAAATCATGGAAGGACCATCAACATCTTTAATCCCCCTTCAAAATCACACACAAACTGAGCCGTCTACACACGGAGCTACTCAAAAGGAACTAATTAGTAACGCAAGATACTAACCAATCAGCAATGTGAGTCACTTCCAATGTAAATGGTTGGGACACTATACACGGCGCTACTGATCACTAACGCGTTACCAACCCTTTAGTAATTAGTTCTAGGGAACTCGACTGCCGAGTCACTAGTAACTGCAGTTGCTCAAAAGTTTTCTATCATTCTAGCTCAATAAGTCTGCAAAGATAAGTCTCTGTAATTCAGGCCTTCGAACAGATTATTGCTTCTAAAACCCAAGTCTGATAGAAAATAGCTACTCCGTACTAATCTCAAGTAGTTCAACCATTATAATAGTTATGGCACTCGGTAGGCAAATTATCGAGACATATGATAAGCGCCTCTATCGTAGTTACCTACGTCACAATAACAAAATTAGTTCACAAATCGGCAAATAGGCAAAAATTACAGAAAAAGTTGTTTAACTCCAAAAGTTATTAAAAATCACGGAACGTAAATGGGGATTATTTCGACAGGCGTTTGGGTCCTTTATCACCCTGCTCCCTTTGATGCATGATTGATAGGGCGTCCTGTATATGTTTATAGATGTCTATTACGTTAGTTTCCCAATGATTTAACTACTTTCAGTTCATTTTTTCAAGTAGCTAAAACTCCCTCTAGAAATCTGAGCTATAAGGAGTATGTAATTCTGACGAAAACTGGGAATATATATATATGAAAAATATATAAACATCAACGTATAAAATTGGAATTAAAAAATAAATGCTAACCTAGAATGAATTCCAGGAAAATAAATATTTCTAGCCTAAAAGGGACACAGATCAAATTCAAATTTCGACACAACCCCCGAATAATATTTTTTTTCCATTATATGATTCGTATGAAAAATTTGAATCGGTAAGATAAATTATTTCGATTTAAACCTCATCCTCCCGATATCGATATTTTACAACTCGATTCCCACAAGTTCGTGATCGCTAGAGTGAACAAAGCAAATCTGACCATTTACAATTAGTGAAGTACACTTTCCGTCCGTTCAATATCAGTGAGTTAAGAGCTATTAATCTGCTCGGGCCTAGTTCACGTGTTGAGCGGAATGGTTTGAGGGATTTAGATACTAGTGATAAGTAGATTAAGAGTAGTTGATTAAGAGTAGTTGATATTCTCGGGCCTAGAACGCATGTTGAGCGGAGCAGTCTAAGGGCCTAGTTGACATAGTCATAAGACAATTCTATTGTACAGTTAACCTGTTTGCTGTAAGAGACCTGTATAGAGATCAAAGTGCCAAACTATCACCATTTAGTGTCTTATTAAAAACTATGACGCCGATTTATCCTTTTGCTAAAAGGAAAAAGTTATCCTTCAAGCAATTAAACTGTATTAGACCTGTCTGCAAGTTTCTTACAATATTGGCAATACGTCGCTATCACAAACATTTTAAAGGACCTACGAAGATGAATACATTTATCTCGTGGGATTTTAAAGAAAATATTAAGAGCAATAGAACTCAAGTTCACATCACTTACCACAAAAATATGTTCAACAAAAATAAACTGTGGAAGGATTAAAGTTTGTCAGATTTCACAATACTATCACCATAGGCAATTAAAGTCTAATAAAAATCGTATTATATATAAGAGACACTAGTTTTTGAATGAGGTGTCTGTAATTTGATGCCTATTCAATTCCATAGTTTCCCGATGATCTGAAAAATATCTATGTTCTGTCTTAATGAACATGTTTCAAAATTAACGATATGTCTCTAATGTTGAAATAAGCCTACTCAGTTTCACTACATAAACGTTAACTGCTCTATCCAGAGAGTGATGGAATTTAATTTTATATAGCTATTAGTCATGAAGTAGATTGGGAATAATATCAAGAGGTCTATATCTTTTCTTACCAATATATCAGTCGCGTTTTCTTTTCCTTAAATACGATATTATTTGTTGATTCCGTTGCACTCCGATAAACATATTAAAATTTTCCTTGGATTTTCTCTGATTAGTTCAGAATTAAAGAAAGGACCATAAATAATCTTCAAAGTTTTATATAAGAATTTTACTGCACAAAAAGCGAAAAATTAACTAACGAACTGCCAGCATTTAAAAAATAAAATACATGGAAATGTATTTTGGATGGTTTCAAACTAACGGGTGATAGAGATATCATATCATGGTCGTGGAACCTAGTCCATCATGCCAAGGATGCTCACCAAAGCCCTATTATTCGCCTACTTAAACGCTCTTTTAATTTCTGTGGTGCCTTTTTAAACTTCGATAAGTCATGTAAATGTATTAAATGTATGGAATTTATATCGAAAATAATAATTTTAGTAAAATATATCTTAATGACAAACACAAATTCATAAAATGGTTCCATAGTTTTCTGAAAATAGCTTGATTGTCAATATACATAGATAAGACATACGCCTTCTTATTGGCCCTTCTTAAATTATCCACAGAACCATATATTGAATTATAGCATATTATAAAAATAGAATTTATTAAAGGCTATTATTTGCCTCTAGATACCCTTCAAAGAATCACAAAAGGATTTGAAGCCATATATCCATAAAATTAGAAGGATAAACCCGCTCCTTTTTGGACTGGAAATTTTATCTGAAGATGATATTTCTTAATTATGTGGTGAATAGAAAAAAAACCGAAATTTGTTAACAACTCCAAATTTTACTTGAGACAATGGTATTGCATTTGCTACACTTGTAACTCCAAGTTGAACTGTCCTTACTAGTATATAAAGAAAAGTTTTATTATTCCGGTCTTCGCTTTACGTCTTGAAAAATTTTTCACTGCACGGGAAGAAAACAGACAGCGCTTCCGTGCAAACGCATTTTCTAAAGAAGTTTTCCATGTAAAAATCATTCAGATATTTAACCATTTTTGAGAACTGGATAAAACTCCTATCCAGCTTCAAAAGCATCAATCTATCAGTTTATCCGAATAACATACTATAGAGGAAATCAGCGTAGCAATAAAAAGCAAATGGCAGACAATTATGCATCGGTGCTTTAAAGAATCTCGCCAAACCTTAAACCCTTCCCTCCTTTGGACTTCGTCTAATGTTGATGGTGTCACAATGTCCTGCTTCTTTTCAAACTCGCAGTTGTATTATGAGATTAGCACATGAGCATCAAGTTTCCTTAAATTATTGCAAAAAAAATGCTTTGGCGCTGTAGTTCTTAAACTGTGGCGCACGGACCCCCGGGGATTCACCATCTCCTATCAGGAGTGCATGTAATTAGTTAGCCCTATCTTTCTAAGATGGAAGGCATTTGGTGGGAAATTTAAAATAAACATTTGATACCCCCTAGGACTTAGACTTTTATATTTTAAGTAACTGGAGGTCCGCGACAATAAAAAATATTGAAAGAGTATTCGTGGTAAACAAAAGGTTAAGAAATGCTGGTGAATTTTTTTTACAATAGATAGGTAAAATTATCGGAGGTGTGAATTGCTAAGATATTCAAGTAAGGTGTATTTAAGACCCCTATTGTATTGATGGAGATGGACTGAATGCGATTCAGAACTTCTTTTACGACAATATTTTTAAATAAACCCATAAACTAAATACGAAATAAAGGAGAATTATCGACAAATTATAGAAAAAATTTCGGTGAGAGTATAGAACCTTGAGGTATTCCGTATTATGGAAGTTATGCCGCCTATTTTACACCAATAATCACTGCTATCACGGAGATGATTTCAAAAGTCCACGTAAAAATATAGTTGAAGAATTGAACATGAAAAATCGTTATGCTCAATGGGTGTTGCATTTATTCACATTGAAGTCAAAACTGAGATCTGAGTCTGAGAGATCTTTTGGTAAGATTTCAGCGCGATCTGAGTAATTTCTTCTGATGAATCCACCATTGAACTCCAGAGACCAAAGGAAAGTCTAAACACTGAAAGTAGGAAAGTTCTCCATTACGAAAATGGGCGGTTTTCATCTGCAGAAAAATTGTTGGCCACTGTCTTTTGGGATTCATGTGGAGTATTATTCGTTGACTTCGAGGAAAAGGGAAAAACGATATTATATCAATTTAATACAACAATTAGCCGACAAAATAAGAAAAAAATATCCTCATTTGCCTAAAAGGAATGCTTCTTTTCCATTAAAATAATGCCAAACTCCATGAACTATATTTCGAATTAGTTCTGCATCGACCCTATTCGCCAAATCCCTCCCAACAGGATTGGCGGATTGGTTGGATACATCGATTTACAAAGCAGGTATCCAGTGATGTCCTATACTGGACTAAGTTCATATAGCTAGTAAGAAACTACATTGAAAAACAAAATTAATCTTTACCCAAAAAATTTGCGTATTTCTTTTATAAGACCCAGAACTTGCTATGAACTTCTCGGCCGCCCCTCATAGAAACAGTAGTATTAACACTGATTTTAAAAGTACACGTTGAAAGAACATCCTTTTCTCAGAATATTGTATAATTCCCTGCGAACAAAGTAGTTAAGTAGTAGTACTCTGGGGAAGAAGTCAATTTGAAGCTCCCAACGTCGATTTTTAGATTTGTAGTCTTCTGAGTGTTCTGAGAAATAAGATGTCTTCGACAGTCGTGAATGAAGTAAATTTGAACAAAACATGTTTCATAAATAGACGATAATTCTCCTATTTATAGGGGAGGACAGACAAATTTTAAATTGTTGTTACTAAGTTTTCATAAATAAAGATATTGTAAATAATTTTCACATGTACATCAGAGTTTCAGAAATTGTGGTAAAGAACTAAACTTTGAAAGCTCTTCTTGAGGATTTAACCTATTCAGAAAACCAATTTCACTTTTGTTTAAACTGCGAATTTGGTAAAGTGCTGAGGAGAATCAAAACCACAATAGATACATTTCTTTTCCTGATATTTTACAAAAGTATAAGACCTATTTATCACTTTTTTAAAAATTCTAAACGGATGCTTTTATATCAAGGGTTTGATTTTCAATGTGAGCTGTGAGTTACCAGAACAAGATGTAGAGTAGCATGTAAAAAACTGAATAGTAAAGTATCATTTCCTGCGGAGTGCCGCCTAAAACTATTTCTTCTAAATTATTCATTTCCAGTTTCCCCTTCCAAAAAAAAACAAAATGTACAAAGTGTAAATATAAACAAAAGTAAGAACATATTTTTTCCACTATTACAAGCAGATCTTAACGTTTCACCAGCTGAGTAGGTATCTACCATTCAAAAAGTAAACAACACTAAAAAAATTTGCACTACACCATGCTAAAAACAATTACTTAAACTTCACTTGAACTTCACTTGAACTTTTGTTGAGCTATTTAACGATCGCCACTAATCACAGAAGGGAATATCTCAACGGACGTAAGTTTTCCCTCTAAACTTTGTGAACGGACAAGAACGGTTTTCACCTCGTAGGTATTGCACCTTCTAAGAAACATCAGTTGCCGCAAGAAGTTTCACCTCACAGGCTGTGGGGGTGTTGAAGCTTGTCCTCACCCAACTATTTACCACCCAAATCTCATTGCCAGTATATTAGTAAAGCTTCCAAGAAATCTTTCTTTGCTTTTACACAATGGAGAAAAAAAAAAGTTCTCTTAAAGCCTGTTTTTCTCTGCCTTCTGAAGAACTTGGAAGAAAAATTCTCTTTGAATGTGAGCACAACTACAAATGTAATGATTTTCACCCTGAAGCTCAAATTTCAGTACATAAAACAATTTAACTGAGGGGTATATGATATATCCGTGCCGTGAATGCCACTACTTAGCCCAAAACGAAGGGGTCAAAGAAGGGGTTGACAGTTGTCCATGGCAAGGATACTCGAAGGTTTTTAAGCATCATCAGGTTGATGATCGCGCACATCTTTCTCCCCTCTATCAAATAAGTATCTTGTTGGAGAAGTTTTGAAATCTAAGAGAGACACAGAAATTCCACCCCCGAACCTGCTTATTGATGGTTTACTTGTATGGGAATGAATGGTGTGTGGTTTTCCCGCTAACAAAATTCACCAACATAAACGGGAATGAAACCTGAGGGTGGTTGGTGGGCTACATTTTGTCGGGGAGGATTGGAACGAATACTCCAAGAAAGGGTGGCAAGTGCGTACGAGTTGTATGTATTATGTGAGGAGAATGAAAAGTACATAAATATCCTCAAGCGTGTGGACCACAGGGTTTATAACCCATCAAGGTATTCCATTTGGGATGAGTTTGGGCGGTGAGTGGGCTTTCTTTCCGCAGTCTTTATTTTTACCTAGTTCAACTTTTCTCTTGATCTTCCAGGAAGACCACTGTCTTCCCAGTTGATTTCGTATTTTAAAGAAGTTGTGATATTTTTTTGGCAGTGTTTTTTGGGGTTGTAATTTACGTTGGCTGATATTTTTCCTTTAAACATTGGTATTGTTGCTTTCCTCGTCTGAAACTGGTATTTTTGTTAAAAAATAATTGGAAATGCTCACAAGTATACAGGTGAAAGGAAGCGATTTCGAAAGACCAGAA
>QYTT01080701.1:0-37765 GCA_006980735.1 Dasypogon diadema | reverse complement strand
TAGTTCAACTTTTCTCTTGATCTTCCAGGAAGACCACTGTCTTCCCAGTTGATTTCGTATTTTAAAGAAGTTGTGATATTTTTTTGGCAGTGTTTTTTGGGGTTGTAATTTACGTTGGCTGATATTTTTCCTTTAAACATTGGTATTGTTGCTTTCCTCGTCTGAAACTGGTATTTTTGTTAAAAAATAATTGGAAATGCTCACAAGTATACAGGTGAAAGGAAGCGATTTCGAAAGACCAGAACAAAATAAAATATAATTTTAACAAAATTCAAGGGTAGCATAGAACATTTTAAACCAGTTGCGAGTATTTTGCTAGCGCCAATAGAAAACACTATGGTAGACACATTCGTAACTTCCTTTAAGATACCTAATTTGTCTCACATAATTTTGGAAATATTTTTTTTGTAAGGTATTGCCTAAGCTCAGGGCACAACCCTATAATGCAGCATAGCACAGCTTAGGCGGAGGGAAATTAGGGAAAAAGAAGATTGGGGAATTTTTTAAATATTCAACAAAACTATGATCTAAAATTGTCAATCATTTTGCAAACCAATGGCCTCTGGATCTGTAACTTAATTTAATATTCATACTTTATACTATTCTGGGCCATGTGCAGTGCAGAATTCGAACCCACGCCAACAGGGGAGAAAATCTGCAGACGTACGCCTTAGCCCGCTCGGCCACCGGCTTGGGTCCGAATTTAACCATATATTACAGAATATGGCAGGAATTTTGAATATTTTCCTCAGTAATAGAAAAAATATTGGTCCTTCTACCCGGAACTGACTTATATGCACGACCAATTTGGACTGGTTTCTAAAATGGAATGCACATTCTCTTTCCTTTCGAAAATCTGTGAAGTCAAAAAATAAAAAAATATATTCCTCAAAATAAATTTCCATATCCTGTTTTTTTACACAAAGATATGCTTCAATTTTAATTCCTACAAATCAAACCTCAGTAAAATGGGACTGTGAACCAAGCATTTGGTCGAAGATTCCTAGACTAATGAACTAAGAATAAGAAACCCAATAGTAACGTGACTAAAGAACTCAAAGATTTTTATTATGTCCAACAGACAGACTGTCCTGAAGTCACTTAGAAGCTTTCAAGTCAGAAAACGTAGAAAACTCATCAAATAGTTAGGACTATAGAATCACAAATAAATCGTCTGATGTCCACATGTAATGTATTACCAAATGATGGTTTGTGGGCAGTGGTCTACTAGTGGAAGAATAGGATTTAGTGGATTGGGCCGATCCGTAAATAAGCTAAATTAAATTTCGACATTGATGCAGTCCAAGGCTCAAACTGCAATTCTTCAATCCAGATAAAAGAAGAGTTAGTGTGTGTGGGTGTGTTCATTTTTGGATTTCTTCGAAAATACTACGGACTTAGCGATATAGTAAGATGGCTGTTACAGTAATGCCAATTTTATGAGAAAGTTCTCTTAAGCGTCTAATGAATGCCAACTTCTAGGGCGGTATAAACGCCTGCAACGACACCTTTAGATTGGAGGAAGTACAGTCACTTCTATTAGGAAAGTGTCCAAGAAATTACGAACGACACAGTTTTTCTCCCTAAAAATTTTCCGTTGCAGAAATTGCAAGGATCTGTACTTTAAAAATGGAATTTTCTCGAATAAACCTAGTTTTCCTGAATCCTACTACTTTTTTGGTCATAGTGCGATCAAACGGAGTAAACAGCGATCATGATCTAATGCAGAAACCGAATCTTGTGTTGGGTATTATGGATGAGTTAGTGACTTAAAATATACTTTCGCAGTTTTTGTTATTAAGGATCCAAAATCCTTATAACTCACCTGAAGTGCATTTTTGAGTTTTGTGACTATCGGTTATATTTAGATGTGGAATTCGTCCTTAAAATGTTGCGTTAATTTCGATAAATTTTGGATTCACTTTTTTAAGATTATCCTTGCTTTTATCCATATTACCATAGTTGATTTTTTTAAAGGATTTTTAAGATTGTATCCATCAAAAGAAGAAGGCATAAACGTTAAAGTAATTTTCAGATGGAAACACAAAGAAAATCTTCTGTTGAAAGTTTCCTTCATTTCTGCACATCTACATGCGCTCATTATTCCAAATATGTATAAAATCCATGCACTTCTATATTGTTGCAATCTGTACTTCCTATTAGCTTCTCTCAAACCACTTATAGATCGTTTCAATTCAAAAATGTACTTTTAAGAGTGATTTCCCAGGCTCTTTGTAGTTTGCCGACGTTCGGAACCAACAAAAGCATCTCATAGCACTGCAAAGCCCCACGCGTATATCGCAAAATCCATGCTTACATCGCGCTATGCACTTTTTAACCGACGCGGCGACTTAAAATCAAAGTGCAAAGAACAGCAGCGTTGTGTACACTTCAAACCGTTGTTAAGCGCCCTGTCGATGTGGTGTTCAACGTCTTGTTTCCTTTGGAACAATTAAATGCAAAGTAGTTGGCCAATTTGCATATCGCACGGACAAACTACAAACTTTGCTGACTGTGTTTATACTCTTGTAGTGTCAAAGCCTTTACATGTGTTCGGCAAGGTGGAGGACTATGCAGGGGGCATTCACTGCTCTGATCTCTGATCGCCTTGCAGATCAACCGTGGGTATCCTTGTCGTTGCCTTGTTGAACCCAAACGCTAATTACCGAAAATATGCAATGGGAGTCAATTGCTTTTTACAGTTCGAATGAACTTCAATATGTTTTGCCAAATTTACCAACAATAAATCTTATTTCGGTTATGTTACGCCTTTCTCGAGAACTTCTCAAAGTGCTCAGTTCCGATCTTATCCAAAAAAAGCCGTGTAATTCGCTCATATCTGATGATCAACAACAAATGACTTCGTCATTAGCCTCCTCCACCCATTCTGGGAAACGATCCTACTGAACCATAAAAAGATGCCTTTCTTTTGGACAGAGACTGACCAGATCCAATGAAGCATTTCATCTTTTAATGTAATCCCATTAGTGATCGATAGGTTCAGATCACCGGAGTGACCTCATCTCACCGCATGAAAGTGATCAAGTCCAGAATCAACGTTGTTCGAGGTAAACAAAAGAAATCTTTTTCCGGGGTACAGGGTGGGAACGATAAAGCAATTACTTCAGAAATATGTGCTGTAAGTTCTTCGCGAGCCACTGGACAGTGAAACTACTTTTGAAGTTGGTACGCGCGTACCTTCTTAGTAATAATCTCGAAGCGTTTTGGAGTTATCTGTTCATCATCGAAATTCATTGTCGTTCCCGTATGATCGTGATCATCAGTGGTGGATCAAATTGCATCCTCAGTTGATAGATTGGTAGCCCCGAGAGCTGGTGTTTCAGGGATAGTGATGCTTCTACTGATTCCTATCGATAATCTAGATCTCCGTGGTTCAACTGAAAACGGGAAGAAAGACAGCAACAAAACACTATAAAAATCACCAGCAACCAGAATTGAACGGGATGAAATGACGGGAGAGGGTATAGAAGAGAAACGCAATCTGTTTTGTGTCGTCTGTTGATGATCAAGTTCCGCCGATAACTACCGCAGTTATTGAGTGGTCTCCCGTGCTTGTCTTTGGACACGACTCCAGCATATGTGGGTATTTCTAAATGGCTGGATGAGCTCCACTTGGGATGACGATGATTACTTTTCTGCTATTATTGTTATTATCCGCTTAATTATGTTATTGTAGCTGGAGTAGCTGTGGATACTGTTGAACATGAGTGGCAGCCCCTAGTTGGTTGTGGATTTTCCGTTTTTCTTAGTTTCAGGCAATCTAGTGACGTCCTCTCTGAAGGATCCGACTCCCAAAGACAGTTCTATGCAAATTTATACATTATAATCCGTCCGAGAATTGACTTGTGACACTAAGTGGACATGATTTACTAGATGTACCCGGAGAGCTAGTAGACAAAACTGATTACTCGGCAAAATAATCAGTGATAGAAAAGTGATGTCGGCCAAACGCTATTTATGTAAATTCAATGCAAATTGGAAACAAGGCATTGTTTAGACCACATTTAATTGGAAATCAGTAAATGAAAACAACTATTTGTGACTCGTCTGCCAAATTCTCGTGGTTACTTTGCATTTATATATTTAAAAAAAACGTAATACTGACGTCGTTGTATGTTATAACTAATTCGGTGTGCTATGATTTAGTTTACAATCCCTGAAAGTAGTTAAAAAAAATGTATCTGTAGCCTGTTGTATCTTTGTCTGAATTACTCGTTGTCATTCTTAAAAAGTGCGTTACTATGGTCAATATTGTATGCATGAAGTGTGAAGTATGGATCCTTACAAACATTTCAGATTTTTCAAGATTCTTGCGGATACTGGCAACCAATTTTTTCGTCCTCTACAATGTAGAAGTGACGACCCTAGTTGTATATATATATATATTAGCTTATTATCCACCGATTACTGTTTTATTATTGTGGGTATTTTTTCCTGGCACAGACATTCATGTAGAATATGAGTTCAAGTCATGGAATTATGCTGAAGAGAGTTGAAGGCACGGGGACAAAATCGAATTACTAAATAACTCGTTATTTCATCCTTTCCCAATAGCCTGAATCTGAAATGAACTAGGTTTGGTCAAGAGGAACATGTGCCCTTGGGATTATTGATACCAAAAACAAACACTAAAAAAGGATAAGAAGTGAATAATTCAAAATAACCTCTAAACTCAAAATGCACCGTGGAAAAGTCCCAGACAAGCAGGAGAAACTTCCATACGCATGAAGAAATAATATCTTAAAAAACCACAGAGATATTCATCAAGGACTACGGATTGCTTCCTCCACATTCCAAAATTCATCCGTTGAGATTTGCTGTAGAAGAGATACCAACGTGTTGAGGTAGTTGAAAAGGGTAATAAACGTGACATATTTACCCTAGTGGCTTACAAGAAATACCTTCAGCCATACTCATAGTATTGCTTGAGTAATGAAACAATAAAGAGTGGAACATGATCTGTGGGATGCAATACAAATGTACACCACACAATTTGAAGCAGCCCCAACTTTCTGAGATATAACTTAGGTAACAAGCTTACATTTTAAATCTGAAATGGTAACAGAACCTAGATCTAAACATAGATATCCACAATATGGCGCAAAAGATTAAAAGTTTACAGAAATTTCAATGTCAGATCATAGACACATAAAATAGATGCACAAAAATATATTTGAGCAAAAGCCTAGTTCCATTTCGAGTGGAATAGGTATATCTCAGACTGAAAGTGGAACAGAGGATAGTGCGAAAGCAAAAGGTGATTTTTTACCGACCACCTATGCACTCAATCAAGGTCTTCATTATTTTCCAGTAGGATAACAAATCTAGAAAGGTAGAGTTACACATCATCAGCGTAAAGATATCACATCTATCATATCTTGGACAGCAGATGGCAAATCGATAACATATAAGCTAAATAGCAAAGGATCAAGTATTGAACCTTAGGGCATTCCATTAAGCAGAAACAAAAGTTAGATAAATGGCCACTGATTTTAATAAGTTGGAGGCTGTTTTTTTAGAAGTTTCTAATTAATCTATGCTGGGCTTTTAAAAGTCAACTAGTACCAATATGGCGATATGTCCTGTGTCAAAAGCCTTCCATAAAACAGAAGAAACTTTTAGCAAGGCAATTTCATAACTATGTCCTGAATGGCAACCGGAAACAGGAAAGCAATTACCATATTATTGTGAGATAAAAAGGTTTGGACTTGAGTGACCCTTAATTTTCATAAGACATTTATTTGGACGGTGCTCCTATTCTTAAAACATTTGAAAAGTGGTTTGGCAGATTTCGAAATGATGAGCTTTGGCTTGAAGGGTCAAACCCGCTCCGGGAATACTTCTGGCATTGATGGCAACATTGAAGGCGCCTTAGTGGTAAATAAGCCAAGGATTACAAACCAAGAGATTACTGAGTGGCTGAATATTTACTTTCGTCATTTAAAAAATACATAGGTGTCGGATTCTATCTACATGAAAAAAAAACAACCAGATAAAAGTGAAAAAATCCTTGAAAAGAGCTTTCTTGTATTAAGTTATATTATTGCTATTTGTTTGATAGGGTTACAGGCGAAACAATCAAATATTATATACAACTTGCCAAGCTCAATGTGGAAATTTAAGAAAAACGCCCAATTCTGGCCAATCCAGAAGGTTTCATCTTCAATTACGACAACACCAAACCGCATATCGCCCAATACACGTTGCGACAAATGAAGGTTTTAACACCTTAAAAAATCTTCCAGACTTACTTGACTTGAAATCTTCTGTGTTAACGTTCCAGCTAGTCTAGAAAAAAGATAGACCAGTGGAAAATGGCCAGGTATATGTAATCGTTATCGGGAGGACTAAGGAGGCAAAATGTAAGATATGGTTAATACGGAAAGCATTTTTACATGTTTTCTACTTTTACAAACGGAAATTTTAGTTACTAATCCGTTTGATGGTATTCGTTTACTTTGTGCGGAATGTACAGGACAATGTCGTCAGAGTATCATATAAGTGGTTTGTGAGAGACCTAAATTCGAAGTGAATTTCCAAAGAAAGTGGGTATTTTGTGTAAATTGACTCCATTATCATTTCAATGTCCTCATACCTGAAGTTCAACTAACGACTATTACCCACTTTTTCAAAAATTGGTAAAATCAATAAATTCCCTCGAATTAAGCAATCCTTATCCTTCCGGCAAAATTCAATATACTTCCCGTGCACGCAAACCGGAAGAGAGTTACTTCATTAAACGAAACCAAGCGGCAGTAATCGGCGAGGCATCAATAACTTGATCAAAATCGTAATTTTAATGAGCGCTGAGGAAAGAACGAGGCGAGGTTGGTGGAAAGTTATTTGCTGTAAACAGCCGTTGTCATGTTGTCCAATTATTATTAAATCTCTGAAGGGTTTTTTGCCCGAGCCCTCTTCACAGCGGGCTACAATGGAGTGGCTGCACCATTATGCATTGTGAAGACGCCCGTAGGAGTTGTCTCTGCTTGATGAAGACGCACAAAGAAGAAACACACAAGAAGGGATCAACACTTGAGAAAAAGTAAACAAAAAGCCCAGAAGAGAACAAAAAAAAAACGGAAGAGGCACGAGCAAGAAGGTACACAAAAACCGGTGGGTCTGTTCGATTAGGTGCTAATGGGCCAACGGCTAATAAATCAATTAAACAATTGCGAGTTTTCCTCGGTAGATTGGAGTAACACTCTCGGTCGATGGTAATGAGGTGTTAACTTCTGATTAGACGGGGTACACATCGGGAGGCTAACGACTGCCGGCGCCGCACACCTCCCTGCCCAGGTGTAATTACCAGTTGCCAATAGATTTCAATTTTGTGGTAAATTTCAAGGCACAATTAGCGACCAGTTGTAAAGCGTACCTGAATTGCGGAGCGTGCATAATTGAATGGAGAGTGAGTAGCACACGAGGAGGCGTCCTCTTCGCCCACAGATGTCAATGCCACTGATGGACTACGTTTGTGTTTTTTTTTCTTTTTTTTGGGTATTTGTACATCCTGCGGGGGTGGATGCAACATGGCGTTTCTTTCCGGAATGATTGGTGCACTTCCTTTGAAGCTTTTAACAACTCAGATATTGAAGGCTTTGAGAAGATTTTCTCCTGGCGGTAAAGGCGTGGCTTTCTGTAGTTTGTTTATTCGAAAATTCTCCTTATCTGCAAAACATTTGAATTAATGCTGAAGTCTGAAAAAAAATATTGTGGGGAATTTTCCAATTAATTTTAAAGTAGATTTTAAGTGTCCGGATAGCAAAGCAGGACCAGGAGGATGTACATTGGAACCTTTCTAATGATTAAATTAATTTTTAATCCCTTATTGTCTATTCTGCTTTAGATTTGCAAACTGTAAGCATTTTTAATGTAAGATAAATCTTATAAAATGTAGATTCAGATTAATATCCTAAACTAGCCGGAAATTCGAGTCCAATAGCCTAGTTAGATTTTAAATTCGATTTTATTTAATTACCAAAATTTTCGTATTCTTAAATAAATTGCACTTGTGAGGGTGGTCTTTTCGTGTCGTTAAACCACCCTATGAGAAGTTTTCCATGTTTCTGATTACTTTTGGGGATTACCTTTAGAACACTCTTAGGCTCCCCGAACAGTACACAACTTCACGGATTACACTTTACATATTATCATCATTTCTGTTTCGGACTCCACCATTCTTTGCCCAAAATTCCCTGGGACCCTCTGTTGTTACTTTGTTAGAACCCCTTCAAAAGTGACACACAAGCTTCTAGTAGAATATATTCTAGGTTAAAGCCTATCCTTTGGCTTGGTTATGTATCCTAAATCCCTTAAAGTAAATTAAATTGAACTGTATATAAATAGGACTGAAAAGTATGGGTAAGAAATTGGAATGGAATTTCGACACTGAACGAGTCCAAACTTTTTACAAGTCCGAAACAAGGAACCCCCAATCTCAAGATACTAGAACTCAAAAAAGGTTAACTGAAGGCTATTTCAGAATTCCTTGCGAGTCGCTCTGGGTTGGGGTTTTCGTGTAACAATACGTTCTATATCGAATACCTTTTATAGATTCTGTTTGATTGAGTTTGAGACATCGGCTTGTGTTTTTACGATTGTTAGTTCACTGAAAAATTAAGGTATATATGCCTTTGCTCTACATTTCTCCTGTCTACAAGGAAATATAAATTTTGACAAATGCAGGGAAAAATAAAATAGTTTTAAAAAACAGCATACAAAAGAAGAGTGAAATGTAGACTGACTATTAAGGGTCCCAAAATCACAGAAATGCTAAAAAACCGACTTTAAAAGTAAATATAATAGCACAATAAGGGTGACATTATGTAATTCTCTAAGAAGCAGGTGCATAGCGATCAGAAACCCACAATAGCAAAAAGAAGAAGTCTAGAATTAAAAAGAATAAGAAAAAAAAACACTCAAGTAACCCCTTAAGAATCCATTAACCATGAGTTCTGTAATGGATCCAAGGGCTATAAAGACTCGGACAAAACAGTCCACAGCTAACAAGGGCCAGCATTATGTTGTACGATGTACGGCCATCAGAGCATAAGTGCAGTCCGATCGTTCAAGTGGATTTTCCCATGGACAAATCAATGCCATGACCGCCTGCAATCCTATTATGGATGTTAAGAAAGCATCCTCGAGCTGCTGCAGTAGGCCACTTTTGAACAATCCCAGCACTTGGATTTTCCCTATACTCGGCAATTATCGAGCATGTCTTCTTGAGATCACTACTGGGCCCCTAATGACTGAACACTGTTATCGATAGTTATGTTTTTTTTTTACTCTATAGATTGGGACCCACAAACCCATGATCGCATTTTTCTGGGACAGCGAATGCCAAAATCAGAGAGCCGGGCCGCCGCCGCCGCTTTCAGAAAGCACTTTCACTTTGACAAATTACTTTGATTCCTCTCGGCCCGCCATTGGGACCCGGCATGTCATTGCCGACGTTAATGCGGTGCAATGCTCGAGCCGAAGTAATTTGCATATGACAAGCAACAAATGAACATTTTTCTCCAGGCAGCCGAACTTTTTTCATGTGGTTCTGGTGTTTTGGGAACGCCAAAGTAATGCGCACGCAGCTTTCACGAGTACCAAACAAAATGCCATGAAGGACTCCGCCCAGTCGAATGGTGTGCAGCCACAAAGCAAATTAATTTCCATCATTTTTAGCGACTTTCAATTCAAATTTATGCACATGGCAGCTGTCTTTCTTCGGGTGGCCAAGGAATTTGCCAAGGAGTGGAGATGTCAGGGCTATACAACCTCCAGTTGGACTTGTCTGAGCTTCACAGCTTCTTCTTGATATCATCAAGGACAAGGGAGCACTCACAGATGGTTGAAAAAAAATAGAAGTCATCGGCTCTCCCGCGGGAAAAATCATTTTCGGTGCTATTTTTGGTATTCTCTGGACCCTCCGGATGCGATTTTCCAAGAACATTGACTAACGGCTGGCTTGGATGGACTTTTGTCTTATGTTGGGGTGAGCAGACGGTCTAGTAATGTCTAGGGAGGATGAGTCGACCAATGATGCATTCAGTGTAAATCTATTTTTGGCCGTGCCGATCAATCCAGATCGTTCATATAAAAATACAACGGAAATGTGTTGAATTTTCAGTCCCTTATGTTTTATCCGCTCTGGGTTATTGGTCACCTCTAGAAATATCCAGGCAACGGATATGGGATGAAATGTTCACCGACCATGTCTATCTGAATTGCACAGATGCGGAAGCGAAGCTTTTACAACTTTGCGGCCAGAGAAACACCTATTCATTCCATGGCACGATTACTACAATCATGCCGTGTTTTGTTTGGCAAACTAAGGATAGAGCAAGGAGTGATATGCATATCCGAGCTGCTACTTTTCGTTGCTCCCAACGCCAGTGGATAGTTCTTTATCAGTCCTGGGGTAATCGAGATAAAGGCAATATCTCACGTTAAAGCATAGATTCACGGGCGCAATCGCAATTCAACTCATACCTGACGAGGTATTCAACCGTTAAAAGTAGATTAAAGTAGCCCCAAGGAAATCGTTTAAAGAGCCGAGATGATCACTATCAATCGATTCTACTTGTTATAACATAATTTCATAATTCATGGTTTACTGGCTGCTGGCTGCTGGATGCTGACTGATTGTAGACGGAAGTCAGCAGATGAAGTCACAGCTGACAATGATCGTATGGTCATCAACCCACCAGTGAAGGTATACCCTTAGAAATTGGATCGAGGATTATCGTTAAAAAGTTATATAGTAAAAAAGGTATTCACTCCATTCTCCTTCGTCTTTTGTGACGCTTTAAGAGTAAAAGGATATTCATGACTGATAAAAGAGACTATCACTGCTAAGATCTGTTCGACAAAAGAAATCTTGTCAAACAAACTCCTGCAATGTCATGCAACAGTCGGATAGGGACAACAAAGGAAAGTGCTGTGTTTCGCTTCTGGACAGCAGGACGGTGTAAAATTACAAATCATTTGGCACTACTTTTTGGAACTACTTTCGATTTTTACCAGATAGGATTCAAGATATTTTGCCAACAATAGAACCTCATGTTTAGGGAATTGAAATAAGGAATGCATTTGAAAGATTAAAATAATTGGGAAATTTCCTTACTTCAGTCCAAATTTATAGTCGACCGCTGTGCCGTGAAATTCAGTAAAACAAAGTTAATTTTATCCAGGCTTAGACATCTTTAGGTAACTTTGGCAGGTGATTTGCGCATTTAAATAAAACTTGGTATAACATTAACATGGCGCTAAGGGCAAACACCATTTAGAAGATAGACTTGCTCTTACATAGATTTATTTGTTTACATACATTGAGACATTGAATATATCAGCTGATTCATACTATAGTTAATTCTATAGTGCGTACTGGGAGGAAGGCTAACAATATCATGGATTTGATAGCATCCAACAGACACTCAGGCAGAAAAACTGGTCTGGAGTTATCACATCTGCTTTTAAGAGGCTTCACGAAAATTAAGTCAAAAGCAGGTGCTTGTCCCAGGGAAGACCTCTAATGGCAAATATTAAAAACCTTCACTGGAAGACCTCGATACGACTAATGTGAATTGTACAGGAAGAAGACCAGACCAGAGTACCTTATTCGGGATGAGCCTGAGCAAAATACAGTAGAAAAGTGTGGAAATGTACTGGTCTTCGAACTCCTAGGACCAGCGATTTACAAAACCCAACATATAGTAACCTTAACGAATGTAAGTATCAATGTGATCTTCAAAAGGAAAACAGAAGTTTATTTGGAAACTCATATTGTGTCCGATAATGATAAAGTTGAAATTTGACTGGCTATTTTTACGTGATAATAAAAACATGCATTCATACTTTTTAATATTTAGAGGAAGGTGATATAAAGGACACGAACCTCATAATCAAGTTGATTGAGAAATATTTCCGCAAGGTCTGTATAGCAGGCGATTCTTAAGTGGTAAGGGATTAAGGGTACATCTTTGATATAAAATTGTGAAAAACAAAGGTCCAAAATGGCTGCCCTTAGGCACCTCGAAATATAATAACCTACTGCACCTTTTTGTGGATATTAAGCAAATCTACGACAGTGTTGACAGAAACATACTGTGGAGTATTGATGGACCTTAAATAAAGTAAACTTAGACGACATATATCTTGCAAAGGTGTAAAATATGTTACTTACGAACGGTACTATTTATAATAAATTAATTACTTGGATACACAGATAATTTGCAACTATTTGGACAGAACTTCATTTGATGTAATCGAGATGGTAGGAAAGTTGTATGATTCTGCCTGTACTATGGGGATCCAAATCAATTAAAAGACAGATTCAGTATTTAAGCAACTCTATGGGGGTATGTATGTGTCCAAGGAGTACGTTTTTGTTAACCATTGGAACTTCGAGTACGTAAATTCTTTCCAGTATATTTTAGGACACATTTTACTCCCTTACTACCCACGAGATAAAAATATAATATTTAGCAAGTAATTGACAGTAACCTTTGCCTTGGAAATACAGATCTTAACATAAAAAAATATAGAAGCGGAAAGTTCTGCTTTCTATTTATGGCGGTACCTATGATTGTGATGAGAAATAAATCCCACATTTTACTATCCATGGTAGTGAAACAGGCTCATGAAAGAAATCTCAAATCTGAGGATTCCAGGAAACGCCAAAAACCTCGCCTACGAAGTGTTGTAAACCTCTGATTGGCGAAGGACAGCCCGAAATCCAAGACTTCTGGACGAGTAAGTGGTTGATGTGACTAAATACTTTTTAGTGTGATAGTGATGATGGTGATATTACATAAGAAAAGTCAAAGTCTGTTGTTTATAGTAAAACTAATATTTTACATTTTAGGGGTTCTATTCTAGGAAGGGAAATCAAGAACTGCAGATAAAACTTTTATTTTGTTCAGATTGGAGTACGAAGAAGTCCGGGATAGAAGTCGAAAAGAATGGCTTGGAAGAGCATTTTACGAATCATAATAACCCAATATTCAGAATTTCCATTTAAATGTGAGAAGATAGTAAATATATTTACCAATTTAATTACTACTGTGATAGCTAAGTTCCAAGCTAGAAAAGAAAATAAAAGATTACTTGCCAAACCGGCATAGGATTGGAAATTCGGACTCAAAAAGTCCATCTACTTTTTCTTACTCTGAATTCCCAAATCTACAATTCTGAATACCTGAATGTACCCAGCAATAATAATAAAGTGAAAAAAATTAAGTGAAACAATTTTATATACATTTTTGTTACTCAGTTTTCATCAAAATACATCATTCACGTTCCTATTTCCCTATTAGAAATTCATTTAAAATGTTCATAGTGACGAATAGTAACAATTTTATAGATTTATCAATTTATTATATTTATTATTTTTCACACATATAAAATTTCAGCTTAATCGGCCAATGGAAAGTGGTTAACAAGACGATTATAAAATTTGACCCATTTTAGTTAGTTATAGAGGAGTGAAGCTAAAGAAAAAACATTTAAAAAGGAGTCAATTTTAGTAATTTTTTGAGAGGACAGACCACTTTCAATACTTCAAAGCTTTGGTAATTAGATCATCATTCTCTACATTGTTTGAAGCGAGAAGAGGACGGGTCCATTTTTGGAATCCATTTGGAATAGACAGAAAATCTTTCTTATTTAAAGTTTTAAAAGTATCTCATAACAACTGGCCCTAAATATTCAGAAAAGCTCCAATCAACAATTTCATTGGAATAGATTTGACATTTTTATCTTAAAATATTGACAAGTCTTCAAACATTTTTTAAATGTTATTTTCTTCCTCTTTATGAGTGAAGCCAATTTTTCAAATCTTACTGATTCAATTTCAAACAAATTCCGAATAAACCAAATTAAATAAAATTTACAAGAAACTGAATATACAAAAATCTTCTAAAAACAAAAAACAAAATTGTATCTTATAGGTATTTTATTTTACCCATTTTTGTTAGAATACAGTAAATAAAAATGTCCTACCCACGAAATGGATATCCTCTGTACAGTGTACAGATGTTTTACCAGCAGTTGTGTTGTGGTCTGTAATAGCAGATAAAAAGTATCCCGCATGTGATCCATATATTCCCTGTCGTGTTGGTGGCTCTTTACCTTTTTATTTATAGACAGGATACAGACCAAATGTGTGGATGGACTTGCCGAGACGCGATTACATTTGGTCTCCTCATATTCAAGTCTAGAATTGAATTTCTTACTCATTTTTTTTGTTGTTGCTTTTTTGTTAAGTACACAGCTAAAATATTAATGGAGATAATTAAGGGGTTCTCAGAAATTACAAGGGTTATTTTTGGGAGATTTTGTTAAATTCAATTTCTTGGAATGGAAATGTTACCCACATAAAAAAGGGGAATAAATATAAAAGTTAACATGAAAATAGTTTAAGTTAGAGAACATTACATAGACTGATTTTAACAATATTTTTATCGTGATATATTAGATGTTACCTGTAAGTAATACCGTTTTCCTGTTAGTATATAAATTTGAGAATCTCTTATATCACTTGCGTTGTCACTGACCTTCTCCCATCTGGTTAGCAGCTTTTCTATCCCTCTCTTAAAAAGGTTCTGTTGTTTTCAAGTTTAAAAATTTAGCCTTTATATTAGCATAAAAGTATTAGCAAGGTAATGCTTCAAGGATTTTATATATAAGATGATAATCATGCAGGGAAAAGTTAAATGATTTTGAAAAAACGAAAGGATTTCCATCCCAATTGCCTACTTCTTTTGGGTCTCCCTTACAAAAATATCTATCTTTCTTGAAATTTCTGTAATTGAATGGCGGGAATCTTCCTCGACAATAATTTACAAACATATCTTATCAAACACAACTTGTGAAGCACTCAAATTTCGTTATTAAATCGCTAAAACAATTGCGATAATATTCTATTCAATATCTTTTGGTTTTCTGCTGAGAAGAAGTGCGCCATCTGGGCTTGAAGTGATACTCATTACAAAAATCATCCTAAAGCACAATTTCTTTAGATGTAAACAACTAAAATTCAAATGGGCTGATCAGAAACAAGCCGGAAATATATGTCCCAAAAACCTACAGTGCTTATGCTATGCAGGGTATCCCCTGAGTTTTGACTATACCATAAAAAATCTGTCTAAGCTCAGGGAACAACCCTGTGATGTTCAATTTCGTTAATTGACGAGATTGTCCTTACAACAGTATACTTTGAGGAAATAAAGTTATAGATATGGCTAACAATTTTAGAATAAAAATATGGATAAAAAATTACTACCATACTATATAAATTTTATCACATGCCACAATCACTTAAACTTGAGATCTTTTCCGGGAGGGAACCAAAATTGATAGCATGAAAATATCAGCTCTAATCGGTGAGAGTCAAAAATTTCTACATTACCTCTACAATGTTCCTTGATACTATAGAAGGCTAATGAACACCTTTCCAACTTGTCACAAAACTTTGATTTATTCACCAAAGTTAGATGGAATCTCTTTTATCTCTAGAAACCATTTAATCTGTCCCGAGGTGATTCAATCAATCGTGCGGTTTTCAAAAAGAAAGCTACTTATTAAACGCAACCCGTCACAGTGGACATATAGTGAGCAGAGAACCCGATTGTCGTATATATAAATCTCGGATACTGTCAATCCTCTCATCAATACTGATTTTCTAGATCAACATAGACAGGATGGATATGGCACCGTAAAAAAAGAAGGTATGCTGTTCGGTTACAAGATTCATTCATGAATTCCTCAGCCACCTTAAATCTTCAATAGCCGCATGCAACGTCCCGCTCATTAATCATCGCACGAGTGCGCACAAGTGATTGTGGTCGTTTCACGTTCAAACCACAGATTTTATTAATTTTTTCCCTATTCATTATTCCTCTAAACAAATTGCCCCTTTACCCTCTGGCTGACCTCACAGGTGAGAGCGGAGGAGTTTGTTGGAACATGATACGTAGTTTTTTTTTCTATACTCCTCGCTGTGTACACACAATTTGTCCAGGGTCTCCAGCCAAGAATTAGTTCTTTGGGGGGACTATTGTTGTCCAGATAGGTGTGTCGTAGAGATTTTCTTTTATTTTTGATTGAATATTTAAACCAATTTGTTTGTCGTGAGTCGTTCAGATTAGATTTGACGAGGTAATAATTAAATGACATGGAGGGATGCCGGATTAAGGTCATTCCAGCTCTGAACGTGATAATATATTCTATGAAGGTATAAAGCGAGGATCTTGGGGTCAAATAAGATTGTTTTATGTTATGTATTGTGCCCGCCTACGGTTGTGGTTTCATTTCCTTTTCCTTTTTCTTTTATTTACAATGTTTGGCCTTAACACATGGCACAACTTGATTGATTTATGCTCCACCAATATTAGCGCTGCAAAAGTTCCTAAATGCTTGTGAGGAAATCGAAATCTTGAAATTAAAGAAGTTTATGGCAATATTTTTGAATTTGAAATTAATTGAAATACATCAGAGATTAAAATATCAGGTCCGGTAATGATACAACAGTTTTTCACTTATTCTAATATTGAAATCGCATTGAAAGGACTATGAAAGGACAATGACAATGACACCTTTATTTTGCTTCAGGGCAGCAACCAACATTTATTATCAATTGAGATTCCTAGGACATTGGTTTTGAGTCATTCTCACTTCCCTGATGGTTCTTTTTAGTTTCCAGTTTTGAGAACTTAATCTTGACAAAAACACTTGCCTTGCAACTGGGAAGAACGGTCCAGACTAGGTTCCTTTTTCATAGCTACAAGGTTCGCTTTCTTGATTACTTTCACCTAACCTAATTCCCCTTGATATTTGGATAATACACCCGAAAGATTTCCTTTGCAAAACACCAGATCCCTACTCTATCTGAACCTTTTCCTCAGTGCCTGTTTCTATTGAACTTTCCATATTTTTGCGTTAAAGGATTTAAGAAAGATATCCATCCCTCTCACTTCCTGTTCTCCCCTTTGTGGTTTAATCTGTCTTTCCAAGTTTCTGCATTCAGTGTACATTTCCTCCTGGATCTGATCGTAGTCAGTTTTTATTTTTTCACCTACCAGTTTTCCAGCTCTTTCTGCGAGTACTTCGAAAAAGTAAGTTTTTAAGGTATTTTCTCAAGGCAATCTTAAAAATGTGTCGTTTATAATAATTGGCTGTAAATGATCAATTCATCATACTGGCCAAGGTAATTGGCTGTTTCTGTTAATGAAGTACTGCCATTCACTACCACCGTAGGTACAATCATCGTAAGAGTTCACATCATCTTTGCTATCAGTCTATCTCTCCATCCGATATCTAACTTAGTAAAACTACTCCAAGAATTTCGTTGCTTGAGTGCTTCGTTTGAAAGTTTACACAGTTTATTAAGGTTCACAAAGTATTATATCGTTCGGCTACTCCATTAAAATTATTTTCCATTATAAAGCCAATATTTCTTCTGGATACCCAACAAATTTCTGCTGTGTTTTGGATAGTAGTCCATCATTAATTACTGCTACCAACGAGACGACTCAACAAGTTCATTACTTTTAAGATCAGTGGTGCGCCCGTATGTTGACGGTCATTTGCAACAGCCACAGATACCCCGTGGTGAATCGGTGCTCCTTGTCGTGCAAAAAAGTGACATAATTTTAACGCGAATAACTGGATAATTCAGGCTTACATCAGAGGAGGCTGGTACTGACCTCCATTCGCTTTAAGTATTTCACCTGAAGTGCTTGCAACCGCGGTCGTGATAAATGCATTCGACATAGGTCAGCACAAGTGGATAAACGACATGATCACCTTTACCTGCAGCTCGCATTGCGATCACAACGTTGCGGTGAACAAATACACGATCATTTGCTTTGATATTTCGCCTCCGTGGTGGAAAAGAAAACATCTTCTGACCTACGGGTAACTGTCCAACGTGGAGATCCATGGATTTTGGTTGAGTCCACATTGCGAATTATTTGACATTCTACCCGAGGTGGCTTTGCCTCAGCCAGTAAGATTTGATTGTTGTCATCGAATAAGTTTGTGTGCTCCAGGGCAAATCGAGGAAGATGTTTATCCAATTTCCTCTGGCTTTTCCTTCTTATGCTATCAAATGGCATCTGATCATAAAAATTAAAGTCCCAGAGACACGATCACTTGCCACGGCCTTTTTCCCTATCAGACTGGATACGGTGCACTGGGTGAGGAGATTAAGGTGGAATTCGCGATATTTGCCATGAACAAATAGAAAGGCCAAAGTCTTGAGCATACTTTGATAGCAATAGAGTTACCACAGTGATCTCCAATGGTTAAAACTCTTACGAAAGTGATGTCGATAGACGGACGGATTAGGAGAGGTCTCGGCGTCATCGACGATCGACGTCTAGGTCTCGATAGACCAACAGTGATTTGAATTGAAATCCTCGAGTTGGTATTTAACATTTTCGATGATTTCGTGAGGTGAAATTAAAGACCTGTCGAACGTTTAAGAAATGACAGATTTAAATCTGAAGATGGACAAATGAGAAAATGAGAAGATAAAAACAATTTCAACAATAGGTCATTGTTATAATCGATTAAGTGACATCCTCGGCAATTTTCTATGGGTGGCGGATAACGTGACAATTTCTTTTATCTTTTATACGATGATATTTACCGATATTCTCTTGGATGCTGTTGAAAAATTGCGACATTGCTGATGTAGTTTATGTAGCCATTCCACGACAAAAATAAAAATATTAAGTTCAGAAATCGACACTATGACTTGCTCTTGAGTTTACCTAAAATAGGTCAAATGGTTGCCTATCCAATCAGAAGATAATCGTTTCCAGAACGTATACCTTGTGTAAATGAGTAAAATGAGAACAAATAAACTCTTCACATATAGTCGATTATTTCATATTCACAGATCACCCTATGTACTTTTAAAATTAAATGAGAATTTGAACCAAATATGTACGGATCTAAAAATCGTTATTCTGACCTCTAAATCCACATACACAACTCTTAACACGTTTAATGCCACAATTAGCATGAAAGCTTTCGTGAGAGAATTACGTGTTAAAATGTATTTGCCCCGAGAGAGCTTTTAAAGCATTCAATGTATTAATCTCATTTCATTCCGATTTTAGAAGAGGAAATTTCCAGAAAATCCTAATTAAGCCAAGGTTTAAGCTAAAAATCTTAAAATATAATACGGATAGGATGTACGAGAGCAAACAGGGTATTAGAGCCATACCTTTGCCAAGTGCGAATACTTCCATTAGTTTTTCTAAACATTTTATTTATTTAGACTACACCTCAAGTTTTTTATTATATATTATAGATCCAAAACTTAACTAGATCGATGAAAATTGAATCACGAAACATCTGGGAACAGCACTTTAATACAGTAAAAACTTGACAAATTTGAAAATTGCCTACAGCATTGATCTTATCTCCAAGACCTCGACTAAAAGAAAATTATATGAAAAAAGGAACACTTCAACGTTTTTTGTGCCCATCAATCTCTCAATTAGATTTCCAGGACAGTCGACACATCCATCACAACAATGGATCATGCAGCCCATCCACTTCACAAATAATGAGCTATTTACGACACTTATTGCGTAAACTCAGTGAAACGGACAATGTGTGAAAAACTTCCCACCTGCTGGGATCCATCCATTCTTGTACTGTCTCGCATTTTTTGCAATACTCGCCAAGCCCATTTCCGAATTGATTCACACACAAACAAAAAAAATAAATAAATAAACTTGAATCAATTGAAAGTTATGAGCATGATCAATGCGAGTGCGTGGTGTACCACTTTTAAGTGGAAATACCAATAAAAGTATCCAGCGCATGCATTAGGTGTGTGCATCGCATTTATCTTAAAAATTAATTACCCGGGTTTCTGCCTCTCGGCTATCCAACCCATCGCGTTGATAATCGCCGTGACAGTGATGATCAAGCGATGATGAATTTGATTTTTTGACACGAGAAAAGTAACCAACCCATTCTCCGTGGAATAAATCATCAATGGGCAGATCAGATCTGATGACTAATCTGGCGCGCATGCTCTTCTTTGATGGGGTACCTAAATGGACGATTGTGTGGCCGGTTGTTGTTTTCTGAATGTTACAACATCGTGTGGGTGACTTTTCAAAGCATCCAACAGAGAAAAAAAAAACAGAGTGATCAGGAAGAGTAAGAACCGAGGATCCCAACAACAAAATCCATAGAGTCAAATTGATGGCTTTAAGGTTGATCCAATCCTCATGTTTGATTCAATGTCCATTGTATGTTAAATGGTTCAACATAATCGCTTGACGAGTTGCTCGATTATGGCTTCACTGAGGCCCACTGGGTTTCAGACGAGGACGAGGTTCATTCATAAAATAAGATGTGCAAGTGGGACTCGATCGAGGAAAATATCACTCAATGAAGATATGTTGGAGTTAGCGCTGGACAGAGTCAGTTTCTGATGTGATTTTTAGGTGTGGTATGCAAATAAACGTTTGCAGTAATTTGTCTCATGAAAACTATTTCAAGATCGTGCATTTTAATTACAATTTTGTTGGAAAAACAAGAGGCGGATTAGCTAATTTCTTAGTTAATATCGTGAGATAATCACAGTCGCATATATAGCAGAAGTGTCTGTTCGAATATAGCCACTATTTAATTAAATATTTATTTTTTTAAATTTCTTAAAAGAGATATTACAATATTACGTTTAATGTATCTTCCTCTTCCCTTAGATTAAAATACTTAAGTTTTGAATATGCTTTGATTTTTTCGATTGAACTTCAATTTTCTCCCATTTAAACGGCACTCACATATTAAAAGTAGTGTAACTAATTTAAAAATAAAATTAACAACCAAAGGTAAAAGTAAAAAAAACATCGAGGGCTTATGGTTCGAAAAATGTGGCTCTATCCCACATTTTTGGGCCTTCTTGGCATTATCACCTTCAGACGGTTTGGTAAGAGGGTAGGTTGTTAAGAATGGAAGATTTTATCTCTACGGTTTCGTTTAGGTGGGAGAGCTATGGGGTCTTTAAAGTGAACTGGGCTTGGCTTTCGGGCCTCGTTTAAGATCCCGCGACAGAATGCTCTGAGTTCTAGAAACTCTACAAGGTTTCCTTCCAAAGACCTTGTAGGGTTCCTGCATACTCACGCTAGTAGTGTATGAGTTGGTTAGGCCTCTATAGATTTTGCTCTTTATATGCTCGCGATCGAATCTATCAAACGACACAATGATTTATTTGGGTAGCAGCTTCATAGGATTTTCTTTTGAGTTTCGGCAGTATCTTAAAAAAGAAAAGAAAATAAATACAGGCATCATGGAGATCTGGTAATTCACTGTCCCACCGCAGGACATGACACACTTTTCCTGTTTGATCCGTACATGACACACTTTTCCTGTTTGATCAGTTTATTTATTTCGCTTACCATTTTTCCATCTTATCTTCATTTTCAAATACACCTACCAAATTTTGCCTTGTCTTGAAGCAGTTTGTTTTAATTCAATTGTTTTTAATTATTATGTCCAACAAATTTTATTTTAACATGTTCTGTATGTGCGATATTTGCAAAAGCAAGATTCCTATCTATCACTTAAAGATACATGTGAAAAGTTCATTACTTTTACACCTACTATGGAAAAATAAGCATCACTTCTCTTCCCATGGGAGCATACGTGTGGCGTCCAGGGAAATATATTCATGTTCATGGAAATCATTTAATTACCATTTGCAGGGAGGCCTATTTGCATAAATGGCTGGATAAATTATAAATGAAGAAGAAAACCGAATAATTCTATAATGCAATTCGGAGAGGATTTAGAAATCCATAGGCACTTGTTTCGTTAATTTGGGAGAATCCCATGACATCACGTCTCCGCATCAAATTGACTGAGGTGCGGCTATTCTTGTGAAATTCGTGCCTTCACAGCTGTGAAGTGAAACCGCACCGAGCGAGTGGTCAATTTCAAGCCTCACCTGCTGATTTTTTTTCCCTTTCACAATAATCAATTAATACCTGAATTGCTGTGTGGATGCTCGTGTCACCGTTTTGATTGATTCAATCAATAATTCTATACTTCCACGAGGAATAGTGGATGTACTATGAAGTATAAGTCGTCCAGTGCCAAGCAGGCAATAAACTATTTCTTAAGGGGTGCAAAAATGCTAAGAACTATAACTGCAACTACTGCAATGCCAGAGTAATCTTTCAGATTGGTTCATTTTTTTAAAATGAAAGTCCTCGGGGCGCAGAGTATTCCTGGTCAATTACAGACCAGCTATAAGAACACCTCACGATCGGACAACACCTCGAAATTGTGATTATTTACCACAACTCACATTAGCTAATCTGCCTAGAGCCCCCGTTTCGAGTGGTAAAAATCATCGATCGGTAGCCACCGGTGGTTATCTCTGCCACCATTACGCCTACCGCGGAACCTTTCCTTTTGTATCAGTGAACCAAATAATTTTCGTAATTATCGATTAGCGCTTCGGTAGCCTTGTTACCTGCATTCGAGCCATAAAATGGGGATTTGTGGCGATGGGGGGACAGCAATCAACCAAACATTCCCGATGGCAAGGTACGGAACGCCACTCGAATATGAACGCATGTCCCCAGGTAATTATTTTACTTGCCTTGGCCGCGATCATTCGTGACTCTCATCTGTGGTATCCGCCAATAACAATAACATGAGCCTTGTAATGTAACCCGTAACGTAATAGGCATTTATTCAAATTCTGGTGCTGTTGTAGCTTCTCGAGGCGAACAGATGATCATTTTTGCCCGCATGCCAACGCGAGAACAATTCGAAGGGGCACATGTTCCCGGGACCGCCGCTTGGCACGAGCTAAAACTCACACACCACACCAAACCAGACCCTCGAACCGTGTGTCTCTCACTGTTGGATCGATCAGAGCTGATAAGGAGCTGTTTGTTATTTTATTACCCTTACCGCGCATTGGCCCCAGGTTCCAATGAGTTCATAAATCCAAACATTTCATATCACCCGGTGGATGTCGATAGATTTAGTGCTATCGATTTAATAGGAGACCTCCAGAAGCGAACGCAAGGAATGGGTTAGCACTTTTACGCATCTAACGAAGATAACGTTGAGGGTTAAATGGCTCTGCAGGTGACCACTTACATCAATTTGACTGTAATTACTCAACTCTCGGGGTATTAAATGGATTTTGGAGTAATATTTAGCGTAATTCGGAAACTTGATACTATTCAGAGTTGCAGCAATAATTGTCCTGCACAAAGTTCCGATATTTGTTAGTAACTGTGAGTGGCTGCAGCTTCTCTGACAAAGATTTTTTTCGAAAATAATGCTATATTTAAATAATAACTTAAAACAGTTATAAATATAGGAAATTAGGTGTCTATGATAATGTGATGGACCCTAAAAAGAAAAATTTTATTCAGGCCGCAAAACGCGTTATAAGATCAACGCAATCCTTCCTGTGAACGGAAGATTGAATGGATTTATGTCCAGAAACGAATGAGTATAAGTTTTGCACATAAACGGGGTATTTTGTATTCAAACCTTTCTTTTAGAAGGCCCAATCGAGTTCAACACTTTTTATAAAGACTTTTCATCTTTTTAGATCCTACAAATAAATAAACACTACATCAAAGCATTTCTTTCGTAGGCCAAAACGTGCTTCGCATTGGTAAGAAGACATTTGGAATTTTAACCTGACAAATGTCGCAAGTAAGCCAGCATTTTTTGGAAGAAATTTTTACTGCGCAACAGACCAATAGTTTCGCAAATACAGTTCTCATCAGTGGAATTGCTTCAATCATTGGTATCCAGATAAGTCATCGAACCCTTTGCACGCATCGAATAATCGAGCCCTTTGCAGACATCGAACACGCGCCCACAGAGGAGACAATCTGCAGACATACCCCTGAGGCTGGGAATTTCGCAAGCTCCAATATTTTGTTATACAACAATCAATACAGAGCTGTGAGGAAAATGGATAAAATAATGTTCCTATAAGATGTAGCAATTTTGGCAGTTTCACGAATATAATATTTGAGATTAGGTTTGCACTACAATTCCGAATCCAATTGTATACCCATGAAAGGGTGATAAATAGTCTTTCTTACGAAATCAAGGAATTCGAATGTTTTCAAAAATCTTTCCTATTGCTCCACAGCTGCATACTCTCATCTGTATGGAACTAGCCTATATAACCATACTTTCATAGCTCGTTCGGTAACAATTACCCAGGTGCCTGGTAACTTCTTGGAGACGTTAAAAAGAAAAGCGGAAGCGACAATCACGAAATGTTGCCTCAATTTTTTCCGTATTATCTCCCATCCAAGAAGTTCGGCCACTGAGCAGGCTCCAAGATTGAACGCGGGAAAGTGAGAAATTGTCCAATTACCTCCCACAGATGTCTTGTTTCTTGCCAGAACGACTATCACATATCGTGCGACCGTGTCATGAATTTCGACACACGTCAGCCCAAAGCATGCTAAGCCTGAGCCTCCACCAAAGTTATATATGTATTATAAGCCCAGAGCCGTTAGCAATTTCTCCTTTCGCTTCACCACCTTACTAGGGTGAAGAAGATTATGTGGTTTACTGGCGGTGTGACGGCGATCATCATAACCGGTGAGTTATAATGTCCCCGCGGTATTGAGCTTTGAGCCACGCTATTCCATGGTTTATGGTTTGTAAAACGGTTTACATGCTTTGCTTACACAGTCCCAGAATATTTGCGATGCGAACAGCAGCTACCAACTGCTCTGGGCGCTAATTGTAATTAGAAGTCAACTGCTCGGAAATTGTCAACGACCAATTTTCCGCCGTGAAAATTTTCTCCTGTTGACAGATTTTCGGGCACTGGCATTCTTTGGTTTGAGTGAATTTTAGTTCTGTGTTGTGATTTTATCGACCGAACTGTGTACAAAACATGGACAATTAAAATGTTTATCCAAATGCTTGAGTTGAGCCGGCAAGTTGAGATGTAGACGTCTCAGGAGGAGCATTCATGAAAAATATTAAGAAACACACTTTACTTAAGGGGAGCTCCAGATGACATTATCATTTCCTACCACTTGTCCACTAGGTAGGAGCGATTAATAGTTGCGAAAATATGCCACAAAAGTCGGCGTATACAATTTTGATAACTATATTCAAAATTTTTTTGAACAGTAAATAGACAAGAAAGGGATGCAAATGATTCGTCATTGGGAAGGTCGACAATTTTAATTGCTGCTTTGGGTTCCTTTTGATTTAGGTATAAAATCATTAAAATCAGTTTGTATTGGTTACACTTTGTCCAAAGTGTAACCTTCGCAACAAGAACACATTGGAAATTTTATTATATTAACTATAGTACAACCCACGAAAATGTTATATATTCCTTAATTCATTCTTTATATGCATACAACATTTCTGCCTGGGATTCCACCATAAATAGGACGCAGGACTCCCTGCTTAAACACTTCTGGGATTCACCCAGTCCACGGTTCCATTCCTTATGTTATTATAGATCTGATACGAATGACTCTCTATGAGGCTTTGAGTCTTCTTAGATATCTTGTTCGTAGAGTTGAAAATTTTTATCCAGGTTTATGGCTATGAGAGGTCGTCAAATGTGTTTTACCATTTGAGATTGATTTAAAGCTCCATGTAGTGGGCAGAAACATCTGGTTTCATTACCTTTCTTTTAATGTACACCACTGTCTCAGTACACTCTGCATCTATCATCCTCTAAGATCCCCATTCTGTTTTGAGATGATATCCCAAACTTCCATATCCAGTAGTCAAGCAGTACGATCTGTATTCAAATATGTACGTGAACATCATGTTCATACGTATGTATGTGTGCGTGAGTTGAGTACTAATTCAGGCAGTTCATTTATATATAAGCTAAATAATAATGGGCCAAGTATGAAGCCTTGAGGAACCCCAAAACACGACGACAGCCGTGGAATATAGACAACCCCTTACTTTGATCTTTGCATGAGGTCAGACATGAAGTTGTATATTAGTTTGTTAAAGTGCGTTAGTTTTAAGGTAAGCCTATAATTAATCGCATATTAATTTTTCAAGTGTTTCAGAACGATAACTTAGTATGCTAATATGCTAAAAATCCGATACCCCATTATCTGGATGTGCATTTGGCAATCGGAATCACGTCGTCAAGTAGACGAATCACAGCACTTTGTGACCATTTGAACTGACGCTAAAGATATTCGCGTTAATCAGTCAAGGGCTGAATCACTGGAAAGATCTGTGGTATGGCATATGAGATCTTTCAGGGTGACTTCGCAAAAGAGCAGCTTCTTCAAGTAATCCCTGTAATAAATTGTGTAAGCTATTCTTCCCCACTAGTATGATGGCATATGTTATCCAAACGAAAAGCATGGCACGGCACTTCATAACAAGTTTTACATGTCAATGTTCTCAAGACCGCGATAGGTCACAGACAGAAAAAAGTCTAGCAACTACAACCATAAAAGTTATTAAACCAGTATACACCCACGCATCCATAATTTGTTGGCGTAAAATAATAGAGAAAGGAGACGAAAAAAAATAGATGGAGATCACTGAAACCACGTGCAGCCTTCCTACACCTCCCCTGGAGCCTTATGTGTATTGGTCTGCCTTTTTCTCGTATAATTTTTAAGCAGATAGCTCCAGCAAATTCACTCCAACTTAAGTGGAATTGAAGTATACATATAGATTCGAAAGGAGTATATCCCTTGATTCTGGAATCATCCGCACATGAGCACATGTTTGCCGGACTATCTAAGAGGCTTAATTATTTAAAATCAAGCTGCCCTTTAGTGACAATCTCATGAACAAGCTGGCGGTTTAAAAAATCTTCAAATATTTTCTATCATCAATAAAACACTTTCCAATTGCTGACCATGAGAAATATCATTGATACTTTATTTGGCGGGACACTAAAAATCGTCAAGTCCTTTTCATAAAAACAAAAATGCACAGTCATCCCCAATTGTCGAACAGTCAAAGGGATTTTCGATCTCCAGTGAAAAGATGTCAAAGTGCGAAAATCGATTTAGTCATATCCAGCCGGAAAATTATGTCAACCGGAAAGCATTGGGCTCGGATCTTTTCTTAAAAATATAATTGCGCAGTCCAAGTCAATCAACAATGACCGAACACGGTGATCATTAATTTTTGTCCGAAACGTCAGTCACCCAGTCGGAGATTATGGTTCGATCGTCTCATTGATATTCATTGACTTGTGGTGCTTGCTCTAGGGTCTCCGGGGACGAGTTTCGGGGATTGTTTTGACTACAAGGCGTGTACTGGCCTGTGCCGTAACTATATACAAATTTGATGTAATCACTTAAGCTCATCTGGTAAAAAATTGTCCATGATCGTCTCTGGCTGGTATATGTGTTTCGTGATTGTTCTGTGATTGTAACCAATTGAATTTACATGATAGTCATTGTCTTTCTGATGAGAAACATGATATTAGCAATTTTTTAGTGTCAATACGGGTTTGGATTGCATCTGTTCTACCTTAATTGGTCACACTTTCTGTACCATCTTTTGAGCGTCTTTTTTTCCCTCTTTGTAGAGTGCGCTAATGTTGTCACAACTGATCTTGCGATCTGAATAGAAATTGCAATGGAAAGGAATCATCATCCATCGATCACAGGCTCTGATTACCATGAAGATAAGAGCATAATAGGTCGGGATCTAGGGACAGCCTCCCCTTCACATCAAGATATGATCAATCTCGTCTTTTAGTGGAGATCATAAGAGGCCAAGTTCGAGAAAAATGTCTTGTGATCAAGAAAATAATGAAATTACTCTGTGCTCTCGTACCTTGTATCCTATGCCCACACACATATACATACTGGTATAAATGAACGACCAACAATGTCCGCCCGTTTTTTGATGAATTGTGAAAAGGGACACACCTTGAGACAACAATTCGTGAAGGCGCGTCTAATTTCATCGCATGCTCCTCAATGAAACTCAGGTAATTTTTTTTTTCTTTTTAGAAATTATTCTAAATTTGTGTGCTTCCTTGTCGTTGTGCTTTTTTAGTTAATGACATCACACCATTACAATATTGCGACGTTCGAAATTAGCCTGATTTTCCCGATGCATACAGGAAGAAGGATTTCTAGGTTACTGAAGTTTCTCATTTTTCTAGGAAGGATTTTGTTTTATACAGGCTATCTTTACAAAGAAATGGTTTCATTTGAGAAATATTGATTTCGCTATAAGAATTTCAAAGCGGTATTAGAATGCCAAAAATTACTGCGACCAGATTACGAAGATTATTCTTGCTTTAATAAATGCGGCCTATACTCGGAAGATGGTAGTCTGTTCTACATTCGTACAGTTCTGCCTAAGGAGTATTCACAGAATTTCATTATTTTGCCAAATCTTTTCTCAGGGATAAATTAGTAAAGACGCTTCGATGTCATGGCTTCATGCACAGAGATTAATCTACAAGTGATTAGACCAAATAACAATATTGAAGCAATGTTTATCAACGTAAAGTAGCGACAAAAGTTTTTTGTATAAGATATCGAACAGCCTTGGGTTTTGGCTGTAATAAACGTGACGTGTGCGCGGTTATCATAAGTACATTAAATCAAAGGTGTTGCCAACTACAAAATTATACATTAAATTACAAGTGCGGGATAACAGATCGATAACGAAAAGAATGTGAGATAATACAGAACCCTGTGGTATTCCGAAATTTACATTATAAGTGTTAGAGATAACATCGATAGTGGCAGAAACGAAAGACCAAATGCTGGATCGCTCACTAAATTTTCTGATCATTACCTTCAAGGATCAAGCGACCACTGGAAGATCACCAACGTTGGATTCAGAACGCGAAAATTGGCAAGTGAACTTAGATAATTACAAACCATTAGTTTTCTCTGCGGGATTTTGTTCGCCTCACATTTCTAGACAAAGCCAAGGTTTCTAAATTGATTCTCGGTGATTTTCGGTTAGCATCTACATATCTTATTCCCGGTGTCCTAATGGTCGAGAATGGTACGCTGTCCAATGATACATAGACATCATCGTCATTAAGCTGCTTCGGTCTTTCAGGACGAGAGTCATTTTCAGGTTTTACTTGCCAATCTTCTTTTGACCATATGAACTTCTACCTTAGATTGTCTAAAGATTTTTATAAGCTTCGTTACCCCAATCTTTCTTAAACGTGATGTGGTATACTGATTTGATTCAAGACTTGGATTCTATCTATATTTATGCCTTGGTCAAATTTTTGCCAAATACCAAAATTTAAGGCTACGACTTTATCCATAAATTCCTGCCTAAGGGATAAGTTCGATTTTATGAAGCAATTTGATAGTACTCATTGATCAAATTCGAACCGTTTTGCATGCTAATGAACAACAAAATCATTCCATACCAAGTTCAAGTTTAGAAACTATAAAACCGAGTGATTAGCAAATGTCTCCCCTTTACAACTCCATAAAGTCCAAGAACACCCATAAAAAAGAAACTTGATACAATCTCCAAAGAAAAACCCGACGCTGGTTAGTTCCATCAGCGATGTCCACTCACCTGAACGTCTTGTTTTGAACAGTATATAGTGCGCAAGAAGACAATTATTATCTGTGGCAATCCCAAATGACATGTCGGCGATTCAGCCGGCGACTTCAGTGCCGCAGTTAAACCGTAAAATGATTTTCAAGTGTAATGGCAAATGGATGTGATTTGTTAAATGTCATTAAACGAGATCATTGGCCGCGACGTGTGCTACCAACGGGACCGACATCGAAAACATCTAAGACGCGGTCTAGATCCTCACAATTTACCTTAATAAGCTCATTTTTGACGGCTCCGCCAAGCCCACCCAAAAGAGACGCACTGAGCTTTTCGTCGAGTGTCCCACATCTGACGTGCTAAATCTATAGTTAGCTTTAGCACTTGGCCAGACATTGCTAGATTTCCACATTTCGCTAAAAGTGGGTAATTATTAATCGGCACTATTTCGTCCTACGATACCGGGGGGATACCTACACCCGACAGCCGCATCATTAGTCAGCGCAAGGCTAGGCAAGTGCTTCGGTTTCGCATTTATCATCTCTGTAATTGTAATTATTGTCGCTGAATGGTCGTCAACCGATGGCTCTGATGATGGTAATCTCTTTATGGTCTTGCACCCACGTGTCCATCGGACTGTAACTGATTCGTGTCCAGCCTTTCTGCGCCAACTCTACTAAGCGGTGTCAGTGTGCGGAATCATCATTAGATGGATAATTTGCGTGGGTATGGCAGTCTTCGCTAAATCAAAGTTTTGACTCCAGATGAATTCTGCTGTCAGCCTAACCATGGGAAGTGAAAGGGTTTTTTAGGTGGAGGCTTAGCAGATTTCAGATTTCATAAGGAAATTGTTTATCTTGGATTAATGAATGGCGTGTGTTTGTTTAATGCTATTAAATTAAATGATTATGTTGGTATCGCTACAGGATACCAATCAAATTTACGTAGGTTTGACGTTCCTAACAAGCTACTGATTGAGAAAATTTTTTATCTACCTCAGATAGGGAGAGGACAAATGAATCACAGCTTCTAAATTCCCATAGATTGGATGCACATAACCTCAATTTAAAAATTTATTGGTTGATAAAGTGCACAAGAGGAGAATTTATCATTTAAACTGTTACTTAAATTGAGATAACAATATGTAGAGGAACTTAAGGTAAGCTCGAAATTAGTTTAAAAAGGCTGTACCAGTTACAACAATAACATCCTTCCAGACAATGCCGTCACGAACCCTTCTCCGCATCTCAACGTAGTAAAGACTCTATACTGCATGTTACATACTATACACTGCGTCCGTATGACCACGGCCTTATACTTGAGTGGATGTGGACCTCATTTCCAACCTAAAAGTTACTACAGATTGAATAATTACTCTGTAAACAAGAGGTAATGAAAACTGTACCCTCCTTACAAGGATAACTATCTTCTATACGTTAAAAAACTATAAACCCCATTATAAGATCAACCCTCAACCAAGGGAAGGAAATTCAGAACGGAAAACCATTATTGGCAAATATGACTGGTCGCATAGGAATAAAAAACACATCGGGTTTTGGCCAGATGATCCTGTTCAGAGAATGATCAACCGTCTTCAGCGGGAGTAGTCGCAACGACTTCAAGCGGCAGAAGAATCAGAGGACTGACAACTAGTAATTCCTATTTCCTATAGTTATGAGTGAAAGCTATAAGGGTTTTGTTTGAGGTCTAAAATTGAATAGCGAACTTCTAAAACTCCTCATTCTCACCTGTTTCTTGAAGCGTTTTCAATTTCCAACTTTTTTTTGGCTGTGAGTTATCAGTGGACTTTTGTGTACTGCGCTTAGTAGGAGTAGTGGGTCACAGTCACAATCCCGAGATATAAATATCTATCTTTGACTTGGGCCTAACACAGAGTGGGGAAATGCAGAAAGGTGTCCCCGTCGAAGATCTGAATAAAAAATTTACTTTTAGTCGTGGATTTAAAGTAAATTGGAAAACAACAGAAAATATCTCAGTCGAGGATACGAGTCTGTGCCTTAGACTGAACCCACACTGCAATGTGGGTGTATTGTAAGCTCAGCTTTAATGGAGGAATCTCAAACAAAGCAGATATGGATGAGAATTATTTATCTCGTTCGAGCGTCCGAAGTAAATCTCTGCTTTGGACGAAAACTAAAACACAATAGAGATGAGCAGAGTGAGATTCCAGTCCTGGTCTGGTCCAAAACTGGTGAGAAGTGAGAGACTGGAAAGCTTGTTTTGATAGTAATCCCAATACAGGCTGAATATTTAGTAATAATTGAAAAAGCAAAATTTAGTGAAAGACTTTGTCCTGGTCGTGAACTCGGGACAAGAATTTCTAACCCTATTCACCGAAAGAAAAAAATGATCCAAGACGGCAACACTATTCATATAGCAAATATGGTGCACACGACACCAGAGTAGAATTAAAGCTCTCGTATAATCTCTCATTGAGTTTTTCTAACTCGGCACACTTTTCAAGAAAGTGATAAACTTTAATTACATATTAAATAAATGAAATCCTTAAGATGAACCCAGCACGACCGATCAATCTGACAAACTAAACAAATCAATAACACACTTCAACGAGGTGACCTATATGGAGAATTTCGTGAAAATCCATTGACCTCATTGTCCTGCTTTTAAAGATGGTCTCATAATTCCTAGACTATACCATCAAGTTTTTCTTTAAGGATTTCAAGTATGATATCGGGAGGCTGAAAATTGCAACAACCAAGATCTTGTTACCTCCCGTCGAATTTTATTTCACTATCTAATACATCATTGGTAAATAAGTTTAAATAAATTCCGATTTTCATAAAAGCGAAGTCTTCTAGAACAACCCTATGCTCTAAACTATGGCAGTAGGATAAAAGTTACCTACGTAATATTATAAGATTAATTAATGTTGAAACTAACTTCGAATAAGTTTGCTTCAGTTTCCCCAGTGAGTGATTCCTAGAATGAAAGAACCGAAGAATTATTAAATACAGCAAGAATTTCATCCCATGTGTAATTCAAATTTAAATCAAAGTATTAAATTTTATTCTTAAAATAAACAACGAACCCCCAAACAAATTCCTAAACTACCTCCTGGACGGATGCTTTAACAAAACTTCTCTCATAAAATATGAAGACCAAGTCCACGGCAAACTTCTCATTTCAGCCGCAAATTTAATTTTTCACCAAGTTTTCATTTAGGCAATCAAATTAGGACAAAAGATGTTCAGACACTTGAAAAAGCATTAAAAATGAGGGTGGACTGTCCCGGAATTCGAAGGATAGAAGACGATAGTCATCTGACATGAGTGATATCACCCTTATCCCTAAGCCACGGAAGTTTTCAATTTAATTCTTCCTTGATCACACCACAGAGATAAAAACGACTTTTAAGGACTTTTGTTTGTGCGAACTGAAAAAGATTTTGGATTCTGTAAATTTGGTATGGGACAGGACAACAAGATCAAAAGGACATTTCCTTTTGATTAAGATTCATGCGGAGTTGTTTAGCCCTGGGTGGACATGTAACTTAAGAAGAAAATGCTAATTCACGATGCCCGTTTCAAGTAATTTCATCAATCATTTGACCTAAGGTTGCTTTCGAATGCGTTTGTCAGGATTTGTGAGCGGATGGGGATATAATTCGTTACGCTATCGAAACGAAGGACATTCCATGTCCGAGTAGGTGAAAATCTTATTTAACAGTTGTGGCCAGACAAAAGGTAATAGAATCGCGATATCCTGATATAAAATCGCTCACATCCTGGAAGTTGTTTTTCTGAAAATATCATCTCGGATATCATCTATGGTCAGGATATTCACATTTTCCTTCCCATTCAATGGGTATTGAGATGCCGGAGAAAATTTCGGTCTTTTCAGTTCTCTCCTCTTATGACCTGAAGGCATTACGATGCAATTTTCTGATTATAAGGACATTTATGTAATAACGGACCTTGTGTGTCGGTGCATTTGATACTGCAAGGATTTCTTTTTATACTTTTTTACAGGATAGTGTGGGTATATTGGTTTAGGATGTCATGGTCCGGTTGTCGGAATTGGATTAAATCATTTCTTCATATAACTTGGAAACTGTAGATATTTCAGCCTAAATGAGAATAGAATAATATTAGTAAGGATTAAGCAAACCCCAAGGAAATACGGTTCTAGAAGTTTTTGTGTACAATACCAATAAGCAATATTGAACAGTGATATCAGACTTATTTAATTTTTACCGACTTTATCAAGGCTCTTGAAAGGAATAACTGCAGAATTTTTCCAAATAAACTGCGTCTTTCAAGATTTTCTTCCTTAAAGATTTCCTTAGGATTTTGTGTATGCATTGTAAAAGATCAAGTGATAACCCTATAATGTACACAGCAGAGCTTAGCCGAAAGAAAATTTTGATGATGAGAAGGTTTAGAATTATAATCTAACGGGTTAATCCACCATTTTTAGGTTGAACTGTATAACATCCCAGTGGATTTTCACGTATAATTCTTTTCAGTAGAATTGTTTCAACCGCTGATACTCAAGCACCACATTTTCCCGGGAATCGAACCCGCGCCTACAGATGAACAAACCTGCAAAGTTGCTGTTACTCAACCAGCTGGACTACCGGCACGAAACTTTGCTGCTATTTATCTCAACGAAACCAGCGAGTGCTATTTGGCTTAGGCTATTTATCTGGGATCCTAGATCCTCTTTTCTTCATTATTTTAATAACTGACGTTTTTTTGTTCCTGTCCACTTCAAGAATTCTTTGTTATGCTAATGAGCTTCCGTACTACCTCAATCGAGCGTGACTTTTTGTGCCTTTAAATTCTTACTCCATAGGTCACTGGTTCATATCCGGCTCGAAGGACCAAGGTTATGACCTATATGAGGCCAATCAGAAAAATATGAGGGATTGGCGGGCAGGAGTAGGCCGAAATAATAACACTGGAATAATTTTCAATTTTTTTTTATTTAAAAAATAATAAATACTACAAAAAATAATAAAAATACCTGGTGTGTTTTCAATTAAGCGCTATTTAATATTGATAAATGAATTTATTATTTCCCTTAACTATACAATGATAGAGAAAATGTAAAGATAGGTAGAAGACCACAAAACATTAAATATACAAAGTAAATTTAACCTAAATCATCATGGATTCTTTCACGAAATCCTCCATCTTTTCAGAGTTAGCAATCGCCAATGAATTGAAAAAATGAATTTATTATTGGTAAAAGCATTTGTACTTGCTTGAAATCTATTGTTTACATACCATAAGTAGAAACTGCTTTAAATACCACCATACCTTGCGTCAGTCGTATCTGAAATATTTTAGATGGAATGCGGAGCTCGTTAGTAACGTTGGAGGCCTTAGTCGTGACATTTCCCATTAGAACAAATATACCAAAAAATCGATTGCATATAGCGCAATCCTTAACTTGTGCATCTTATTAAGTTCCAATGAGAAACATCGGCGGCAATACAATAAATTTTGTTTGAAAACGATAGCAGGAGGTGCCGGCTATATTGTTGTTAATCAGCGTAACATTTAGCACCTACGACTAGCGTGATGAAGGGTACACACCTAATTTACCGATCCGGTGCTGCCACAGTATCCCATATATAAAACGCTTTGAGTGGAGATCATTAATTTGACGATTATGAAATCGTCAACGGCCACAAATGCATATTATTGGCACAGTATGGGATGAGCAAAGAGGCACGCCAATGAATAAATGAATGAAATGCTGCCAAAGTGCCAAGTGATGTGAGTCATGTCCCTCGGTTCAGGTATGCGCCTAACAACTGGCTCAGGTGAAGCCAACGAGATTTGTGGTCTCCCGTCTTTGCTGATGAGGGAAGATTACGTCGCACAAAAGCCGGGGGAGGTGGCACAGCAGAAGAAATTTCTTCTTTTAATTTTTTAATTGTTCAAGCACCACCTTACAATCTGTCAATTTGATCTCCTCTGCGGTGTGATGATCGTGTGGTTAGATGTTTAGATATTGAGACAAGTCCCTCTGTACTCCTATTCCACCATCATAACTGTAAGTCATTGACGGTTTATTGCACCGTGGGCCATCATCGCCACCGCTACCACTACTTGTCGATCGTAAAGTCCACAGCCTGAAACATTGTGACGATCACCGTACTCTTGTACAATGTACCATGATTATGTGGTTGATCGAGGCGTGAAATAGGGACAGTGCCTACATAGACGATCCCATTCTCGGAGCAGTTTCTTAGAATTACTACCAGAAAATCGGACGAAAGATGACGACGATTATCACGATTGTCCTGATGATGATCATTACCGTTTACTATGACAGTCGTCAAATTATGGGAAGGTTGAAAATAAAAGTAACATAAAATTTTCGATATCTTCCTACTACTGTGAGAGGGGTCTTATAATTTCTTTATAGAAATATAAAAGAAAAATTATTTTAATAATCACAGGATAGCCAAGGCCCGCAGAAACCAAATTTGGTGAACAGGGTGGGTTTCGAAGCAAAATGATATCGTTTTCGGCAAAAAGCTTTCATTAAATATCTCCCGCTTCATTAAGTATCTCCCACTTTTTTTTTCTGGAACTTTTTTATTTCCTGAGTTTTGGCTTATAGTTGTTTCAGTCCTTCAGAACCATATGCAACCCACCGAGTTTCTATACGGTTTGATGGATTCAGCCCACCGATTCTCATTTCTGTGCTCCCATTTGTGCGCCGTTGGATCCTTGGAATTATAATAGGACATCAAATACAGGTTCTTAGGTGGCCTGCACCCCTTTTGACTGCAAAGCGTGTATTGTTGAAACTTCAGTAACTGAACCACGTCATTTCTAACCCATGATCCCAAGATCTCAAGAGGATTAGTATCACTTTTTAAGTGTGCCGAGCTTTGCTTCTCGCTCTCATGGATGACCACCTCCTCCGTGGCTTCTGGATACCTTCGGACCTGGCTGGCAGCCCACGGTAGACGTTGACCTGCACCAAATCGAAGCCACAATGAAGCCTATAATTGGCTTCTTCCAATGACGAAGGGATTCTTCAGTTAAATGCATAACGACGATTCTTCCCTTTTGCTACAGGAAATTTCGGAATTTTGGAGTGTGGTAAGTCTTTTACCATTTGCAATCGACTTTCTGGACAGACTCCTAATGTGTTGGACTTGGTTCGCCTTTGAAAAAGTCTATATGTGCATTAACATAAGGTTTCTTAAAATTAAGTTAACCCGTAGGAACGAAAACATTTAAAAGGTCTAAAAGGAAGTTTAATAATAAATTCCTCAAGAGTATCTTTTTCGAAAAAAAAAAAAATTATACATTGGATACGATCTGACGTAATAATTGACGTATTCTCCCTCACATAACACATGTCATAAAGGTCTTGTCCTCTGGAAGGTGTATCTAAAACGCACTTTATTCTACTGAAGAAAACCAACCGATGACTCCTTGCATTCCGGAAAAACCAACGCACAGTGCAAAAGTTGCGTTTTTACTGATTTTGATGCTGATTTCGATACCAGCAGATTTTCACATGGGGTCAGCATTTCGTCATGTCACATCCCAGATGGGAGATAAATAGCACAAATAATAGTGTTGCTACCAGATATCAAATTGGATAGTGTACCTAACTGACATTCCACTATGCTTCACATTTTACTAGCTGCTACGTGGTCTGACTTGCCCACACGGTACTGGCACTGCACTGCAATCCCATCTGGACCTGACCGGACTCTCTATAGATATATATATCCAGCACACCCATGTCACTCGTCAGAGCACAAGCTCTCAAAAGTGCCACAAAGCCAACCAGCAAATCCAGGTATAGGAATAGGAGTGATGTGCCCCGCTTTGGTCGAGACTTTTCTCATGCGCGCGCAGTTTATTTTTCTTGAATGTTTTTTCCGCTTTGGTTTTTATCAAAAGTCAAAATCTCAGGTGGCTCAGAAAACGTGATGCGGTAGGAAATGATGATGATGAGGCTTACTTAAGTTTAGACTGGCAGCGACACCAACATCTGCAGCAATAGATGAAATGGCATGGTACTTGTCTGGTGGGGTATGTTGCGGGCGAATAGCTCTAAGTCAAGAAGAAGAAATTGAAGTCGATGGTACATGCCCGGCATAATAATTGGGAGAGATTTTAATTGCACTGCCTGTGCTCCACAGGACTATGGGAATAATCCGAAATTATTGGTCTCCAAGATAGTGCCATGCCAA
>QYTT01080700.1:5129-21336 GCA_006980735.1 Dasypogon diadema | reverse complement strand
GGGACCCCCTTCGAAGAAGTAAAGGCTTACGCTTTGCTAAGAGTATAACCGATGAAAGAAGGGCTTCGATTACAGAAAAAAAAAATCATTTTGTCTATGATACTGATGCATATTGTAAATTTTTTTGTGAAATATTTAGTTTAATTTCTAATAATTTCTTTGAAAGAAGGTACATTAATATATGCGTGGTATTCAGATTCTCTATTTTTTTACAATATTTCTGTTTACGGATTGTTCGAATATCATTACTTATTACCGTTATTCCTATAAAAAAAAACCTTACATAAAAATAGAGTTCCAAAAACGCATTGCCATTATTTAACACGTTGGCTGCCGAAATTAGCATAAAAGCTTTCGTGAGAGAGTTCCGTGTTAAAATGCCTTTGTGGTGAGGGAGCTTTTAAATGCCGGTCACCGGTGACCCCCACGGCAGTCAACGTGTTAAATATGCTTAATGAACAAGATTTATTATTATATTATATTATTTAAAAACGCAAAGTCTACAGTTTTATTCTTATATTTTTACTCTAAACGATATATTAATACGTTTTTCTAAAGGTTTATTCTCTAATTGTACTATTTTATCCTATACATGGCTTCTTGGGGTTGCAGAAGTTTTAAATGTTGTGACTGTAGGCAGGGGAGATAGAGTGAAAATGTTTACATTCTCGAGACAAATGTTTTGTAGAATATTTTCTTGTTTGTCCATTCGAACTTTATTTCTCTAAATAAAAGGGTTTGATAAGTTGAATAGAATAAGCTACATTCCGTCATTCTAAATTCAATACGGCGGGTGCCCCAGGGTGGAGGTATGCCCTTTTCTTCACAACCCCCTATAGACATGGGTATCAAATGGTTTGACGAGTAGAATACGATAGGATACATGACGGCATTCTAAATCCAATATGACGGATTACCTGATCCACTAAAAATGATGGACTATTCTTCCACCCAGTATTAAGGAGTTTGTATGTACCGAAAACTGAATGGCATGGGGGTGGCTAATGTATAACTACCCAAATTATGGTGAGGACGTGCCGAGGATCATGAGGATAATAAAAAATGTCATGCCACTAACGCAGTAAAAAACCGTGAAACAACAAAATGTTGCAGGACTAAATGAAATGTTTGTCTTTGAATAAAAAGAGACAGGCGGGAGACTAAAAAGTAAAAAATAAATCAATTAAAAAAATTTTTTTTTAAAAACAATGATTTTCTTTTAAAACCAAATTGCAATTTTGCCTAATAGGCAGAAATTAGTATAAACTGTACTGTGTTTGGTGGCCTTAGGCCGATCGTACACCAAACCTGCATATGCAATAAAGCTGCGCACCACTTGAAGCGGCATACCAAGTTTTACTAAACTCAGTTCTCTAAATGGATTCAGCATATTCCTTACTCTATATGACGGACTGTGCACGAATTGACTTAATGCAGCTTTGCTTTATCTGCAGTTTTGGTGTACGACCGGCCTTAACCACACAAAGATGAGCGGAATATCAAAAATCAAGCAAATTAAAAAAATTGGAACAAGCTAGCTCGCTTCCTGACGTCACTAACTGTTATAACGAGATAAAGACGAAGACTTGGATTGGAATAGGCCCCAGGATTACAAATGAAGAAATAAAGCCTATTATGTGAAAAACAGAAATTATATTAATGTGAATATGGTGCTGTGTAGACTTTCTCATAATTTCTTTGTTTTTTTTCCATCTCGTTTTTCAATTCATACAGCGCTTTTTCAGTTGACTATAACAACTTGAGATAATTACTGTTATGAATAAATACTATTTATCTCAGTTAATTTGAGTTTTTTAATCAGGTTTTAAGTAGGTTTTAATACTTCTCTTTAATTGATCTGGAAGGGTATCTCGTAAGTCCCCATCTGATAAATAAAAGCATGCTCGGGGTTCGGATCCCCATTTTGCGAAAAGTATCGCCCTGGCGACAGATTATCAATGAAGTTGCCACGTAATAATTGTAAAGCCACCTATTGCCCTGTTTTATTACCCTCTGTCATTCGATGGGAGCAGGATGGAGACTCATTAAAAGGATTGTCAAATACATTGTAAAGGCAGTTCTCCTTTTCTTCACCGATAAACTTGGGTTGCGCCTGTTTACACACGTGCATTGGAGTGTGATTTAATGATATATTTTTTAATTTTTCTTTAAAATTTTGCTTTGATATCTTCAAGATAATGCCGCTTTGTAGTATTATTTAATAAGTAATTTGTCTGGATATTAAAATTGAGTGTCTGATGCTGGGATAGGAAGTAAATATATTTGAAAAAAAAACGGGTGTAGTTTCTTTTGATGTAGACCCGTAAACATTTCATATCCTTGAAAAATATATAGAAATAAATCTGTTGTAACGTAAGCAACAACAGAATGCTTATTTCATTGAAATGCGATTGAATGAATATTTAGGACCCTTAAAACATGGAAGTAATATTTTTTTTCTTAATGATATTTAAATAGTGTGGTCACTTCTATGAGCCTGGTTGGCAATTACAGCTATTGCTCCAAAAACTAGATAGATAGGACTACAATATGCGTCTGATTATGATTCAACACGCCTCTTTAAAATCTATAAATAAAACGTTGTATAGGACATACTGAGGACTCATACGAGCAAATACTCAAATATCTTTAGTAAAAGGCAAAAGATTTATTCTATTTTGAACAGACAGCAATTTTCCAACCCTTTCATTTATAAGGGTAACCGTCTTTTATGTGTAGTTATAGATATTAATATTTTGAATGGGTTAATAAGAAACTTTTCTATATGTAATTCCAGTAAAATATCAAAAACATATATTTTTCATGAAGATTTTCTGAGAACTTTACTGCAGCTCTAGAAATCTTACAAACCAAACAGGCAGAAATGTACAAGGTTATTGTACCAATGTTTTTCAAAGTTATTATGCCACAAGAAATTACAAATTAAAAGAATGTGAATACGATAAAATTGTTTTGTAATATTAATCTCATTGTAATCTAGAAAACTTGCTCAATTTTGAATTTGTTCTTACAGAAATAGCACAGTGTGTTTGGGAATTCCTACAATAAATATTTAATTTAAGATTTCTACAAATTCCCACAATAATATCACGAGCTGTACTCGTGACTTCCTTAAGTTTATAGTGTCGGCTGTCATCATTAATCGTTTATATACTATATATAAGCATCAAACAGCCCCTTACCCTTAAAGAGATGTAACGTGTAACAGATACCACCATGAAAATTTCAAATTTGTTTTGATTTTTCTCTATAGTCAAAGAAAGCCCTTGGTTTCTTTGTATAGGTACAATAAAAATTCAATATATAATAAAATTTCAAAATAACTAATAAAACAGCAGAATATCTATTTACAACTGAAAAATATTAAGGACATGCTAGAAGCGAAGCAGTCACAAACATCCCCCTTGACATTAAATTTGAAATTTTCCAAGGTTGATCTACCTGAATTAGCACCCGCATAATTTTGGTTGAAATCCTGAATAATGTTTTAACCGGTATAATGAGAGGAAAATTACCAGACAAACTAGGACAATTACTTGTAAAACATCCTCTGATAATACATAGAGTAGTCAGATGAAAAACTTTCCATTGCTTGGGTCAAAACATGCACATTTCCTTGCATTGCCATATAAACACAAAAGATTCTATTTAAGATTTGTATGTGTCAGAGCTCCAGAACGGCTAGCGAAGCTTCGTTATCACCTTTAGTGCATTCCCACAATCACTGCAGCAGCAACCCTCGCCGAGTGCACTTGAAAGTATTAAGCAGCAGCCGTGAAACGATAACAAAAGTTGAATCATATGAAAAATTAGCTCATTGATAGTGTGTATGAACCGCAAAACGAAACCGGTATCAGCGGGAAATATAAGGAAATTTTCCTGGAATGATCTTTGTTTGAAGTGAATCTAAATAAATAAAAAAATTGGAATTTGATTGAAATAAAGAAATTAGTGATTGTGAGAGCTCGTATTCTGTTATACATTTTAAAATGGTTTTCATGCAATTGATCCAGAAAATTAAGGTTTGTATCTCAACGATATAGTTTATTTTTTTAACGATAATATAATAACAATTTTAAATATTTTATGCGCACAAGGATAATGGCACTCCCATAAATTTGCTCGTAATCAAAGTTAGTTCGGTTATTATAAATCAACGCTGTTGCAATTTCTGTTACGAAAACTGTGGATCAAACTTCTTTTACTTAAACCAAAAATTATTAAATGAGTTTATATTCAGTTAAAGTGTGCGTGCAAAAATAAATTTTGTGAATTAATGTCCTGAAAATTACAAATATCAGTGTTTTTAATAGATAAAAGGTGAAATTTAAAGTAGCAACGTTTTTTTGGGAACACATATAAAAATAAATTAAGAGCTGCCAAACAAAGCTGGATAACCCCATTGAACTTAAACAAGTCAAAAATTTAATTTGATCTTTATTGTGATTACTTAGTTTGTTTTGATTGAGAACAATTTTAAAAGTTTTAATATTTAATGAACACGATTATAAATTATGTTCGACTCCCGATTCTGTTAGCTAACGTGGGAAGACTTGACCTTTTGCACAAAAAACTGACGTTCCGGGTACAAAGGTTAGTTACTTATCCGCAATTAATATCCGTCCTATGCAAAAGGTATTAATATCCGAATCGCCTTTTGGCGTTAGTCAACGGAATCGGTATATTAATACCTTTCCCGCTTATAATGTGACACTATGATACTACGCGTATCAGTGTACCCGTGTAACGATCAGCATAAAATATGCCAATCGAAGTTAGAAAAACATAAATTTGAAGATATTTTGTACAATTTTTAATGCCTATTCCTATCTAAAGCAAAATAAAGTAAGTTTAGTATTGATATCAATACCTACAGTTTTGATTCTGTTACAGATCATTTGCACTGTTTTTATTTGATCGGCTTATTGCAAATTATAAATTATGAATTGAATTGAATTGACTTCTTGCATCTCAGTGATTTTGAGAGCTGAAAAAATCATCAAATTTCTATAAATTTGAACTTGGAAATTATTTTTAAATTCTAGTTTGACATATTTTACGATTCAATATCATAGCAATTTGATGAATTTTACTGAGCACTCGGGATTTCACAATATCTGGGGGGGGGGTTTAAAAATTGAAAGCTCAGCTATGGAAAAATTTGCAGTTGATCTTTCAAATGTTTTCAAAAAGCTTCGATTTTGAAATATGAAGAAAATCATTAAATTGACATTAAATTTAAAAATTCAGAATACCAAAACGTGAGTTCAGTATCTTTCAGATTTTGTTGACAAATTTGCTACGACTCAAAATTAAAGCAATTTCATAAATCATTTTAAAGGTCGGTTCACCTGAAAATTTTCAATGATCACAGACAGAATAAAAACGAAACTAATGTAAGATTGTTTACATAAGCAAAAATGTCATTAACTGTCGCCTCTATCAAAGGAAAATGGGATAGGTATTTATTTTTGATGCCGATATAAAATCGCGTAGCTTCAAGTTCTTGACGAGATCATTGTTTTTTTTTTGTGATAACAAAAAGTTGTTTAGATATTGGTAACATCTGAGATACATTGAAAGTCTACGTCAGTTTCTTTTCAAGAAAAATATAGATTGTTACGTATTTTTGTGTTCAAACAACCAATGCAGTGATGAACTAAAAATTAACTCCAGTGGACCCCGGGCTTCTATTCTTCCTCTTGCTCTTCTCCTTATCGCCATTAATGGTCTTTTGTCCAATTAACAGTGTTGCAGACTATCAAACACTTGATTTCGCGCAAACTTGCTTAATTGCTTGGTCGAAATTGCGAGTAATTGTTTGGATATTGCCACTGCTATTGGCAAAAAACAAAATCATTAATGAGATGTCTTATAAAAAATCATTGTAAGTAAAATCTATTCCTTGTAGTCTAATATTCCTCCATGTATTTGAGTGCTTTCACATTATCCGCTACTATGGGTACTGAAACCCACCTTTTGGACTAACTCCTTTTAGAATTTTCTTCGTTTGTTACAAATAAGCTGAAGAAACATTTTTCAAGTGTATAAATTTTATCACAGCTCTTATTTTACTTTTTGTAATATACAATCAGGACATGATTATTCTTAAAAATTTTCCACATTGCAGCAAAAAATTTATTCTATTTTACGTCTCTCCTAAATTTTCCATTAATATTATCATTTCACAAAAAAACGTGCCGGGCACATGTACTTATTAAAAAGTCCACGCTCTACTTTTGCCGAATTTTCGTATATACTTTAAAACGCAATTTCTTCTAAGGAATTTTAGAGAATTATGTCATATTTCAGAAATCGCATTTTTTATATCCCTTACATCCATGCATGATACGCCGCGTCCCGCTAATTTACATTTATCACTTGAGTGTTCAACCTCAAATTTTGTTTACTTTTTTTTCGGCCACAATTATCTTCATTTAGAAGATCATCTCTAAATGTTGTACGTACTCGACCTTAGACAAACACACTTCAGTTCATTGCATTATCATTTAATTGAAACTTGGTGCAGCACACGGCTAATAAATATTAAGAAAATTCCACTTCCTCAATGAATTCTTCAATTTCAATATTGTGTGACGATCAAAGAGCAGTAACCTTAAGATAAGAATTTGTAAGCTTATCACACTGAAGAAAAAAGTCAAGCAGTCTGCTATTAAAGCAGTTTATCATGCGATGCTAAATGGTTGATGCGAAATTGATATCGGATTCGGATCTAGTTCTGAGCAGATTCTCTAAAGAAAGTAGAACGGTTTCAGTTCAGTTCGTTTTGAAGCTGTTCACAGACAGTTTCGATATCTTGAAGCTTTAAATTGTGGGCGGTTAGAAATTGGTGTATAGTTGGCTGATTTGCTATTCAAATGTAAAATTTAATTAAGTAGAGATAAAGTGAAGCTGATTTTATAAACAAATTTAAAAAAAAAAAGAATAATCTTGTAGTGATATTTCAGTGCCGTTTACGAAATGGAAATTTTTGCCACTTGGGTAAATATTCCAAAAAAAAAGTAATTTGATAAAATTGTGAATTTATAAAGTGATATTGAGAGCTGAATCTAGTTTTTTAGTAACTCACTGAAGATATATTTTCCCCACGTTATATATTTGAAATTATTTGTGGTCGCCAATAACCGAGCTGGTTGGGACGTATATCTACAGATTTTCTTCTCTATAGACGCGGACTCGATTCCTGTAAAGGGTGTTTTATAGCATAAATCACATCAATATCAGGAGCAACCAAATTAAAATCAAGACCAGTATTTTTAAAAACAAGAGAAAATAAATTAAAAATCAGCGTCAATCAATTTGACAACCTTTTCAACTTCAAATACAAACTTCAATAGCAACCAGTTTTGCATGTTGAAATGGTTGTTATTGAAGTTTATTTAGTTGTATTTGGATTTAAAAAAAAAAGTTGTCCATTTTTTGAAAAAATTGACTCTCAGTTTTTTTTTTATTTGATTTTGTTCTTGATTTGATTCGTTCTAATTTTGATTTGCTATTATTCGTTCTAATTTTGATTTGCTACTAAAGTTGTCAATTTTTTTTTTGAAATTTGTGGGTTTTTTTTATTTGCTCTTGTTCTTGAAAATAATAATGTCGTATTTGATTAATTGATTGATCCTGGTTTTGACTTGGTTGGTCCTGGTTTTGGTTTGGTTGTAGATAACTTTAATATGGTTGTATTTGAAGTATAGATGCTATATCTAGTTACCAGTGGTTGGGACCCTTCTACTGAGGGGAATTGTTCTTACTTGAAGCCACTTAGGTGTTACACAGTAAAAATGTTATGTCAAAATTGAAGACATGGAGGCAAAAACCAGATAACCCGCCTTTATAAAAATTTTTCATAAAGTGAAAAAACTGTTTTCGCTCTAAAATGCTATGCGAGATAACTTCAAAATGAATACCAAAATTGTACAAAGGACATACAAAGTCCGTTTTTAACACCAAGCCTTGGATTTTTTCTCAAATATAAGAAGTAAAACACAATTTCGATCAAAAGTGGAGTTATATTGTTTTTGCATCCACATCTTCAATTCTGGGTTATTTGCAACATTTTCCAAGTTCTTCTTCTCTTCTTCCCTAAAACTGTGTTGTATGTATGTACTATAGGGTTGTCACCTAAGCTGAGACAAGCTTAGAAAGGCTTAGGTCTTTCAAAAAAAAAGTTGTGCTAAAAAGTAAAAGATTTTCCAGCGGTGAAGGTACCGAATAAAAATTATTACCGCGAAAATTACAAACGATTTTTTTAAGAGGTCTTTTGCTTTCATGAATATTAGATTTTAAAAATTTTCCTATCATAGAGAACCCAATTGTAACTCGATCAACCGTCCTTTTTTTATCTCGGTTTGCGAGTAATAAATTGCATATGGAAGATCTTTGCATTTCGTTCTCATCAATGAGAACATGGGGATCCCATATATCGGCATATTGGAGCCAGGAAGAAAACGTTCATTCTTTCTGAAATTTTCTCAATTTTTTGGTCTTCTTTCACAATAGCCGGCAAAGTGTCTTCCTCAAATTCAACTGGACGGCAAAAAAAAAAAAAAAAATAAAATGAGCTGAATGTATATCAGCAATTCTAAAAAACAAAGTTAGAAGCCCTGTAGTCACTACTTTTGGATGAAAAAATGTGTTTTTGGTTGTTCAGAATAATTTAAGAAAAGTGTTTTCATTTCGGTTAAAGCACAAAAACGAAGTGTATACTTTTAATCCCGGAAGATGCCCTTTTATCGGTTCGGCAGAGACTGATTATAGCAGTTTCGTAGCCAAAGGATCACTGTTCCCAACAGTCCCACCTCACACCTGTTTCACTGAAGGTTTTTGAAAATTGCCAAAAAAAAAGTCATGCCCAATTAACTCTGGCCTCCTCTACTTAAATATTTTAATATTTCAAAGAAATAATATAATAAACCTTCTCAAATCGTGACGACCTCATTTTATTAAAATTCCATTCAATGATTGCACATAAATCTCCTTAACAATTGCGTAGAATTATAGACTGTAACAATAATCGTTAATTGCAAGGTTCATTCAAGTCAACATGATTAAAGTCATAATGTGCACAAGTTGATGGTCTTTTTCAGTAATAAATTTTTAGATTAATTTCATTTCCGTAACTAAATTGCCTAAAGGACACACTTATCATACTATGCGTAGTTATTAAATATTCCAAAATAAAAAGTCGTTATTACAATTTCACAATGACATAGGTAGTTTTGTTATCTTCTCATCTGAGATTATAGAAATTTGTTTTTCAAAAAACAAAAAAAGATTTATAAATTCACCTTGATATATTTTTTCATTTTAACAGGGTGGACGAAAAATGAGTGGTGAACGGCAGCCGCTACTAAAAAGCGCTGAACCACTAGATGTAGAGCAAGGGCGCCACATCCCACGGCCGGACGTTAGAGATTCTCCTGATAATGGCTTGGTTGATGTGCAAAGTGACGAAAGTAGTAGCAGTAAGTATTAGATTGCATCATATATATATATATATGTATAAAAACTTATGCATCCTTTATTTTAGTGGGATCACAAGAACTTAGAAAGCCAGATGAGTACAATCCAGCATTACATAGATCTCTTGAACATCCAACCTCAAATTTGGATACAATGATCCATTTACTAAAGGGAAACATTGGGACTGGCATACTCGCAATGCCTGATGCTTTTAAACATGCCGGACTCTATATGGGTCTATTTGGAACTTTATTAATGGGAGCAATTTGCACTCACTGTATGCATATGCTTGTCGGCTGCGCTCATGAACTGTGTAGGCGCTTGCAGGTACCAGCAATGAGCTTTTCAGAGGTGGCATATAATAGTTTTGAAACAGGCCCTCGTGGTATGCAACGTTATTCCAATATAGCGAGGTTAGACAGTAAAATAAATTTAATGAGTAGAAATTTATTCAACTTTTTTTTTTATTCCAGGAAAGCGATAACGACTTTTCTATTTATTACTCAAATGGGATTTTGTTGTGTTTACTTTCTGTTTGTTGCTCTTAATGTCCAAGAAGTCATTGCGCATTTCTTTATCAGTCTTGATGTTCGAATTTATCTTTTATTTATGCTTTTCCCAATGATCCCACTCAATTTAGTTCGTAATTTGAAGTACCTGACGCCAATTTCATTGTTTGCTGCAGTCCTTACTGTGACCGGATTAGCAATAACCTTCTTTTATATGCTTCAAGATTTACCGCATGTTAATACGGTTAAACCAATCGCACCGTGGTCGCAATTGCCTCTTTATTTTGGCACAGCGATATATGCATTTGAAGGAATTGGAGTTGTACTGCCATTAGAGAATAATATGAAGACACCAGAAGATTTTGGAGGATTAACAGGAGTCCTGAATACTGGAATGGTTATTGTAGCTTGCTTATACACATCTGTCGGTTTCTTTGGCTATTTGAAATATGGAGATAATGTACGTGGCAGTATTACACTTAATCTTCCCCCAGAAGAAATGTAAGTATAAAAATTATTATTGGATTTAGTTTTATATTTACTTAAACACACACACACGTTCATATAAGAAAATAATGTGTATAATTAGAATAGGGAATAATTTTGGTTTTTGTATTCAAACTTCTTGAGATTTTTTGAAATTTTGTGCTATTGACTGCTTACTATTCAACCGAATAGTAATTTTCCATATGTAAGAAATTGCATTTGAAAATGTCCACACAAACAAAAAACTTTCCTTCTCAGTGAAATAAGTAAATTTTGGTGTTTCGGTCACAGCAAATCAATTTAATCATCGCATCACAAAAAATATACGAACCGTGTGACAATCGGCCGACTACGGATAGGTCTCATTGAGATGAGCAAAAAATTGTATGGGGGCGGGGATAAATCCCGAGGGAAAGGAGCTACAGTCATTGTAAATTTTCCTGCTTGCATTTTACTTAATACCCTGTAATTTCTAAATAAGGCACCCTATGATCGCCTTAAGTAGCAAATCTCATAGGCATAAGCTTTTCAAATAGCCATCCCTCGTTATAGAACTAACGTTTCTATTTTATTCCAGACTTTCACAACTGGTACGAATTATGATGGCATTAGCAATTTTTCTCTCGTATTGCCTACAGTTCTACGTTCCAGTGAATATTGTAGAACCAGTTGTTCGACAATATTTCCACACTGATCGAGCAAAAAAGATTTCAGAAACTGTTTTGAGAGTATCATTGGTGGTTTTTACCTGTAAGTACCTGAGAAACTATTAAAGCAAAAAAAATTTATTTATTTCTTTATTTTACATATTCTAGTTGTACTGGCTACAATTATACCAAATTTGGGACCCATTATTTCTCTAGTTGGAGCTGTAAGTAGCTCAACTCTTGCTGTGATAGCTCCACCGATTATTCATATTGTTACATTTTGGACGATCGGTTTCGGAACATATAAATGGAAACTTTGGAAGGATATTGCCATTTTAATTTTCGGGATTTTAGGTTTCGTTTTTGGAACTTATGCTAGTGTTGCCCAAATATTAAATCCAAATATTGACTAAATAGCAAAAGTAGTGAAATTTAGACTTAAGCTAAAAAATGTTGGAATGGTTTTAATGACTAAAGATGGAACATTAAACTCTCAGGTGTGTGCTGGTGCTATATAAATTAATTTTATTCGGTTCTAAAAAATTTTTTATTTACTGCCAAGAGTAAAGTATTTGTTAATTTTAAATGTTTGCTGTATTTGCAAAAAATTTTTTTGGAAAGTTTTTAAAAACTTTATTCAAGCAAAAAAAAAACTAATACTGTAAGCATTTGTATATATTTAACATAACGTAACACTAGCACAATTTTCATTGTAACAAGCACAACATCTTACCCAAATGTGTGGTTTAATTTAAAAGTTCTCAGAAATAATGTCATGTTACTTTTTATGATTATTCCTAGTGCTTTGTGAGCATTTTAGGAGCGTATCCATCAAGCGATATTAGAGTCATTTGATTTTAAGTTTATAATTGCCTCTTTCATGCAACAGTGTGTTTTGTAGACAAGACTACAAAAAAATACTAACCTAGTGTAATATCGCTTGATGAATATAGTCCTTAAAGCAATAAAGGGAATTTAAATTAACTGCACTACAATTAGAAAATGATTTAACTCTTTCAGCCGATATATTTTTTTTTCAACTTGATTTGAATACAAGCAAAAATGTGTGACACAAATTGGTTTTCTTTCTTCATAAATTTGTTTACATTTTGCTCCCATTGATCCATTTCAGCTTGAAAGAGTTAAATTAGTTTTCAATGCATATTGGTAAAATAAATCGGACATGGTATCATTAAAACTTTTCTAGATTTTAAGAGTATTAAGCGGTTAAGCCCTTTGATAGCTTTCATTATCTCTAGGCAATATTTATTCTTATTTTACTTTAAAACATTTCGGAAAAATGTTCATGTCTTATTTATAAATAAGTTGTATAGCATTTAAGTTATTATATGCTGTGATTTTAAATTGAGTATGGAAGCTTGGAAATTTAAAACTTATTTAATTAATGTAAAATAAGATGATGCGGGAAGGACTTGTGATTGACAACTGTGTAAAAAATTACATATGTGATTGTGTAATTACTTACATATTTTCGATTGATTTGATAAGTTGTAGAAAAAAAAAATGACAAAAGCTGCTGCACTTTCAGGAAATGTAATGACAATAAACATGGAAATATATTTATTATAAAAAAAAGGTAGAACATAAATCAGCGTTCTTCACTAAAGAACAGATAGAGATGTAGTCTTCCTCAATCCATTCTCTAGTCTCCTCATTTATTACAGGTTGCTGAGAAACTCTTTGAATTAAGGAAGATAATTCAGAAACGTCCGATTTAATTGCATTAGTATTAGCCGTACTTTGCAGACGATGTCTTAATACAGATAGAGAGATCTCTTCATCAGAGTCTCAAATATTTTCGGGAAAGAGCTTATTCCAGCATTTTCTAATTTGAGAATCCTTTACGTTATTCCAGGATTTTGTAGCATAACAGATGGCATCTGTTTAAGGAAAATTGTTTTAAGCAAATCGAAATATCATTTTCCTCTCGAGAAGTTATGTAAGCCAACAGGCTTTTTAATTTTTTTAATTAATTTTCATGACATTAATGACATTTGGATCCATAAGTTGGATCGAAGCGGTTATTAACGCGTGCACATTGTGGAACGCATAAAAAACTTAGAACAATGTACCGTTTGAATTTCTGTTTTGTTTAAGAAAACAAACAACGACTTTCGGATTACAAGAGCAAAATTTTGCAGTAGTTTCGGATTATATAGACACTAAGACAATGTTTCCATTCGGATTAAGACGTATTTCCGGATTTTCGAGTCAGCACTGTACATGTAAAAAACGTGTAATCAAGACCGGACGGATATGTGTTAACTGTGACACCCTATATGAAGTATACATTGTTTTCCTTATTTACATTTAATAACATAACTCAAGGTAAAAGGAGGAGAGCAATTTCGACCAGAAGTCGTTAGCCCGTATAAAACGCTATATCGAAAACCTGTCCAAAGCGGAGACATTCAGTTTTGAGCCAGTAGTGAAACTAAGTGTATTTAAGGTGCGAGCCTGTATATATATATGTATATATAGCTTTATATGTATGTTTTACTTATTATTATTGGTTATATTTCAATTCTGGCCTCATTTACAAATATTACAAGAATCCTACAATCCTCGGGCCCCATTCTTAAGCAATTCCAACATGTCGGAAAATCTACTAAAAATGCTGAAGTTTTAAGGTTTGGAGTTTCCTACATCTAAAAATCAAATGCTAGGTGCTTTCTTCTGTACCATAGAAGGAGTACCTGCAGTCATCAATCGTTCTGATCTAATATAAAAATAGTTTGTCGAAGGTATGTTAATCGATTCAGCAGCCTGGCACCTCTGGCACTCATATTTGCATCTGCAATCTCACAGCAGCTTGAGAGTCTCTGTCCTGGGTACTCCTAAAAATAGTTTCTTGCTAGTCACTTGTGTTTCATATTTTCTGTTCCATCTTTCACCAATCATTCTCCAAATTTCAGCCAGGACGTCACTACTATACGAAAAGCTCTCACAGATTTTTCCCCTATTGCCAACGCCTTTCTCGCTCCCGTGTCATTGAGCTTAGGCGATACCTTAAAAAAAAGCCGCATTCTTTTGCACGACACTTTGAAATCATGGCAGTGTGAACTGATGAATTGTCATGAAGTAAACAAACTGTTTGTTTCAACATTCCATGGCGTTTATTCAGGATTTGTCATTGCATTATGTTCCAGAAAGCCAATAAGCAAAATCCCGTTCATATCCCAAAAAACAGTCAATGTCATGTCGTTGACACTCTTCTCGTAATAGGATACTAAAGAAGAATTTAAAAGTCTTGGAACTTATATTGTACTGATTTTGGACATGTTTAAATGTTAGTAAAGGATGTGAAGCGCACAAACATATGAAGGAAAAAACTACTCGTATATTGAATCGAAACGGCTTTTAATCTATTTCGATCTTACTTTTTCTTTTTTCGAAAATTTAATCACGGTGCGATAGTATAATTTAAAAATTTTATCAATTGTGTCAAACATGGTATTTTTAGCAGGTGACTCGTTCCTCGATAGTGAAGGGTTAGGTCCTGTTCGAAAACGCAGTACTGCGCAACTTTTGTAAAAACTACACGAGTAGTTAATGTACTGCCAGAGAGTTGATAATTTCCAAATTATCATCTGCTTAGTTTCCTATCACAGTTATTATGAAATATTTAAAAAAAAATGTGTAATTTTTTAAGTGCAAATCAGTTATCTACACGTGTAGTTTTTACATAAGTTACACAGTTCTGCTTTTTCGAACAGGTCCTGACTTAAAGGTCGATTTTAATCTTGCGGCCAAAAATGAGAGGAAAGGAGGCCTTTTTTCTTAAATAACGATCTATCCTTGCGCCATACTTAAGAATTTCTTCAAAACATTTTGTTATAAAATGACTGAGAAGTACGCCGTCACAAACAGCAGTTTCGAAAATATAAAACAACTTGGTTGACAGACTACAGACTTATCATCATTGCCCGAAAAAACAGTTCGTAACTTAGGGATTAACTGGCTAAAAATTTTGGAAAATTGATTTATCGAGATTTTTTCTATTCTCTAAAAAAAAAAAATAAACGAGATATTGGAAATCGACCCAGGTGATCACTAATTTGTACTGTGCAGTACAGATGCGGAAAATTTGAAGCGAATCGGATGCTTTTTGTGAACTGGGGACTCTCATCGCAGTGTAAAAGCGTAGTTTCGAGGAAAACACGTTCAAAGTTTCAAGCTGTAATCTCTACATGAAAAATCAACGTTTTTGTCATGAAAAACGTGGCACTTATATGCATTTTTATTAACCTCCTATCCTATATAACAACAATGCGACTGCATTCTAAGCCTACAGGATAATTCCAGGCGTATACAAAGCCATAAAAATTTGACTAAACTAGTGAATAGCACTCCGGCAGAAGTATGTTCATTTGCGAATTGTTCATTTGTTGTTGATCTGCTCATTTGTTAAAATTTCTTTCATTTGTCAAGTGGAGTTTTTTCTCGAAACAAAAATTTGTTAAGTAGCAAATTTTGCGAACTATCTAGACACCTTCCCCGATATCTCGTTAATGTGTGGACCCATTTTCAACATTACCATTGTCTCCATTGGAATGGAAAATGTTTCGAATATCTTCTTCAAGGAATTCGAAATTTTTTCTTTTTCCACAAATAACATGATATGGGTGTTTACGATTTAATAAAAACCAATAATCTGGATATTAGCTAAAAAAATATAAGTAACGGAGGGTGTGATATAAATTCCCACTTGGTCCACAGTGTTACATATTCAAAAATAATTAACAGTAATAATCAATACATATACTCAATACCATGCACAATCTAAACAAACAAAGTAAACTACCAAAAATTAGTATTATTTGCACAGTATGTGTGTACAAAACAACGAAAAAACTATTCATGTGCTATAAATGTAAAAATGATTCAAACTCATCTGATTAACTACTCAGATTACGATATAATTACTTTTCGATATGTTTTACATGCTTTTTAATGTGCTTATTTTAAATATAGGATAAAATTACTATAAAAAGGCGCACTTCTTGGTTTATCGAAGGTTAAAAAAGTTGCGCCCTCACTGTA
>QYTT01080699.1:0-17256 GCA_006980735.1 Dasypogon diadema | reverse complement strand
TGCTCTTCCGATCTAGGGATTTATGGAAATCATTAATCGGTCGGAAGGAAATTGAACTGCTTTCACTTAATACTGTGCAAGTGAAATTCAAGTTCATTGAACCTGATTGGTGGCGTTCATTATTCCTAATTTTGGTAGCGTGGCGAATTTTGATTGTTGGCCTGAGTAAATTTATTACTTTGGACAAATTCCTTAAGATTTTCTTTTGAACGAATGCCTTTTCATAAGAATTGGTTTTGGAAGGTGTTTCTCTTCAAAGCAAAGTTAGGTTTCCTGCAGTTGTTCATTCTGGGCCCGTAACTAAACGATTTAAGTCTACTAAATTTTATACAATACAAACTTTGGAGTTCAGTAAATCGAACATCCCTTTCGTACATTTACCAGTTCCACTTATCATTAACACGTTCACGCCGGCGTGTACCACCGGTGGTACACAGGAGAACTTTAAGAGAAAATTATATGAAAAACTACATACAACATGAGAAAGCTCTCTTACTAATAAAGCGCCGGCGTGAACGTGTTAAGCCTTAAATACAACGCAAATCCTTTGCCAAAATGGTTCCTGATAGTCTCTAGATAAGGCATAGGCGATTATACTACTTCGAATCAGTGAACGCTGCTAAGTGAAGAAGAAGAAGGAGCCAAAAGTTCAAGTGCGGGCAAGATTTTACACGATATGACACTTTTAGTTTTATAGAGTTTAAGTCATTTGAATTAAAAATAAAATAAATTTACCAAGAATTTAATTTAGAAAGTGGAAAAGGAGAATGAACAAATACTTTTGGCGTGCAGTGAGGCTGAGACGCCGCAGTGCTCGTATTGTGGAGATAGCAGAGACGATGCTGAGAATACGCTCTTTATCTGTAGGCGGTGAGTAGACGGCAAGGCCAGAACTGGGCTGGCTAAAGCCAGACAGCACGAAGGGCGCTCCAGAGGGCATCTAAAATAAAAGGCGCTGTTCGAAGTAGTGTGGTAAACGGTCCTGGAATTATCGCAGACCGAGCGGGGGTTTTAGTCGGTACTCGGTAGACCAGTCTGGCTTGGCTAAGAGTCCGACAAAAGTTAATAAAGCATATCTACCGTGTAAATCGAGGAATGGGTTTTATTTTGCCGAACCAATCGCCTGTGTAAATCAAGGGTACTTCAGCCCGAACCCCAGTATCGTTTGCTACCTATAAGGAGGAAAACTTTCCAAAACTTTTAGACTTCCTGGCTGTGAAATAGATAAAGTGTCGTTTCTCTGGATTATGTACGTTTGTTTTTGTTTTGGGCATAGCTCCGAAGGAATATTTTACTCTTTCAATTAACACCTACGATCATTTTTTTGCATAACAGACGTATGTTCATTTATGCATGTATACTTTCACCTATTCAATGTATTTCTCACATTTACTTTTTAGTTTTTCCTTCCAAAACAGTGCGTCGGCGTCATAAAACATTTTCTAAATCTGGCTACATTAAAAACCAAAAACCATTGTCAATTATATATATATATATATATCTAAAAATACGTAAGCCTCCGATTTTTAACCCTTCAAAGGTATTTAGAAATAAATATATTTGTGGTACCAGACAGTCAATTTATAAAATGATTTTTCTACAGAATGGGACATAAAATAATAGCAAAATGCAAATGGACACAAAGCAACCACCGATCTGCCGCCCCAAACTTTTTATAGTGAATTTTTCTCATGTCGGAACACTTAAAAGCTCCCAAATCAAGTTCGTCAATTAATCACTGAAACACCGGCTATTGTCAAATTTGTCTGACAAACGCTGTGATACTCACATCACAAAATGTGTAAACAGCGAATCAAAGACCTCCTCAAGAACACGGACTTCATACCTGTTCCGTGGACAGGTAATTACCGTGAATTTTGTTGAAATCAGAACCGTCAAGAACATGGATGGGAAGCGGATACACATAGTTTTCGGTCGTTTAAACATCATTAGAAAATTAATCCCAGTTCATCTGACTCGAACACATCTTCCTCACCAGATCAACGCCTCCACTTAGCTTTCGTATGTTGTTCGCTCCTCTTACAGTTCTTGAAACCACGTGAAAAAGCGAAGCCGTACGAAGCAACCAAACGAGACGGGACACGACATGTTCTGTTGAAGAGAATTCCTCAATGTCCAGAAAGAACTAACGTTGAACCTTAACAGTCAGTGACTGTTGTCTGATGTCTGTACCGTGCCCTGCCCATGTCATCATCTTTTGGAGTCGGTCTGTTCCCCCCGGGATTATTTGTGTGGTAAAAGCGAACCGATTTTGGATAGCGGGAATTCGATTAGTTCAAGGCCGTTCGCATGAGCTGACTCAATCCTTAGGCATTTCCTAGAGGTCATCCTGTTCCATACCCCTAAGACTAGAGGCATATATCCAACTCCGATTTCCCACCGATCCCAATTGAAATCAGACCGAACTCCACGTATGGAATTTTCCTGTTGTTCACCAAATTGCTTCATATGAGAAATAGCTCAAGTCGGTGACCTACGGCTGAAGCCAATTACGACGCGAACGTATGTCTGTATTTCAGTTGGTTTACCTGTCCGTCCAGTATAGTGCCACTTAACAGGTAGTCTTACCTTGCACGCTTGGTGCTTAACCTGAGTTTGCAATTCGTCTCGGTTCAACACACTTGGGGGACCTTCATGGGATCTGATCTGTGCTCACCACCAGCCCATGCAAACTTATTCCCTCCGCTGTTTGTGGCTGGGCAACTTATGCGCGATTTCTCTGGTTTGGTTCTGTTTTCTGAGTAAAACTGCGGGTGATTTATGACTATCTCTGATCAGGTTGCACATAAGTGTACGTCTATACAACGGAAATATATCGTCTTTTGTCTTTCGGCAACTGTCACTAGACTTTAGCACCTATGGCAATAAAACAGTAGCCAATTCCAAATTTTCACAACTTTAAAGGAATGGGCTACACACTTCTGGCTGCCAGGCTATATTGGTATTAATCGGTTGCCATTCATATTGTACCTGCACGTGGACCACATTAACCTCCGTAAGGTGTGAGTCATCTGATAGACTCTGAGAATATGAATCATAGAACTAAAGCAAGTTCTAACTGTAATAGAAGTCAGCACGTTTTGAACTGGATGAAATATGTCTGGTATTGGCCTTCAAACTTAAGTTAAGTTTAGACCAGTAGTTGTGGTGGTGTATTGCGAAATTTTCTAACGGGAGACTCGAGGTATGAAGTATTTAAAATTGGCCTATTGTGTACGAATGAAGAGATATGATTCCGCTAAGCCGGATACCTAACAAGATGTAATTGGTCTTCTTTTTCGATTTTGTAGTTTGGCGATCCTCAATATATCTCCTCTTGACTTAAACATTTTATCTTCTTCTTAATCACAATGGGTTTGAAGCATTTAAGGTGCCTGAAGTTTTGTGTTAAAAAAAATGTGGAAGAAATTTACTGTCTTAACCTATCGACAACTTTGTGATATTTGGTACTTCAGGAATTCCGTAATTCAGAACCCATAATGAGAACCGGCAACTGCTTTGGAAATAGCAGACTATTGGGAAAAAACTATGCAGGGTACAATCAACTACTTATTTTGAAATAACATAAACTCTATAACCAACATCCTTTACAATTCTCAGTTCTCAGAAGTACCTTTACTTATATTAGTGTGTGTCTACTACATTTCAATCAAATAGAATAGGGTACTTAGAAGGCTTAAGCGGTTCTACTAATTCTGTAGATTGAGAATTAGCAATAACTGGCTTTACAATATGCGGCAAGGCTCTTGTGGTTGCATCGAGAACTATAACAGTGCATCCAGTCCAGTGAATAAAAAATTGTATGGGAGGGATAGGGCAATCCTAACGGGTTCCGAGATAACAATACTTGAGGATTTGTTGATTGTATTTTAGAATGAAGGTCGTATAATTTATGCTAAACATGGTATGTACGAGTCAAGGTTTACAGACTACAACGTTAATCAGGCTCTATTTTGACACATAAATCTTGACGTCACTCTGGATAATTTGAGTTTAACTCACTTGTCAGAAGAAGAAGAAGATACATTGTTTTGGTATCATCCCAGTTGAAAGCGAGTAAGAGACTTGATTTTTAGGGAATGTTTTAATATAACACAATCACCATTGAAAAGCTGTGTGAACAAAGTATCCAAAGTGACGTCAGAAAATGGCGATTTAAAGTAAAAACCTGGTTAACCTTTGTTATGTATCTGGGTTCAATTCGAAAAAACGGATACTTATCATGAAACTCACAATATATTTCACATATTATAAGGGTTACTTAAACTACTAAAACTAGGGTCTCGAAAGCGATCCGGTCCTGCACCCAAGTTCACCAGAACTAACTTGGCGACCATCAGGCACAGCTGCTTGGCGTTTTTGTATTGGTGCTCTAGCCAGTAGTGCCGATACAACAACCTTGTAGTCTGTAAATTTAAAGGAATGTTGTATTGTAAAGAAACAAACTTGTTGTTTTAAAACATTTATTCACTATGCCAATAAAAATAATGCTTAAATTTATAAAATACTATTGTACTACTTTTCTTTATTCGTTGGCAAACTTATTTTAGTTTTTTTTCTCTTTTGATATGGTGTGACATTTTTTTTCCTTTTTGTAATCAGATTCCTTTTTTATTCCTCCTTTTTATTGCCTCCCTTTTAGAACTCTTTCTTTCTCTTCGCGGTTTTCATTTTCCTCTTTCAAAATCCTATTTTCTTCCTTACGTTTTCTGTTTTCTTCTTTTATAATTCTTCTTTTTTCCTTCAATATCTCTAATGAACGTTACTTCCCTAGATTTAGTCCGGCGTTGAAGATATGATCAAATGTTGCTGCTGGATGGTCTTTCTTCCTGTCCGTTTGGGAGTTGTGGGCGTTGGAAGGAAATGGAAAATTTCCAATGAATTGTCGGCCAGAATAATTGGTAGTTCTGAGATGTTAACATCGTCAGCCCCTTTATCAATGTTGGGACTATATGAAAGTTCTTGAGAGTTTTTGTTCTCGGATTTGACGATTTTGGGAGTGGGATACTTTTCCAATGATGATATTTGGAGAAGATACCTTCTCCTTTTCAACTTCTACGTTCTACGTTATCGTTACTGTCTATGTGGTCATCAAAGACGAATTCTATGACTTCGCACAAATCGCTTTCTTCGATATGGCTGTCATAGTTTTCAATTGGTGAAGCTGATGGTTTCAGTTCTCTATATATTCGATACAATGCATCAAATTCACTGGTGTATGGGTCTTCAGTTGGATCGAATTGCTGTAATAGAAAAAACTTCTCAGGCCCAACCAATTCTTTAAAACGATTATATACTTAGGTTATTGATCTCATTTCGTTTTTATATACTGTGGTTTGTCCTTCGTCAACTTACCTTATATTTGCACCAAGACATTTGAAATAGTAAACAGCGTCCGCATCGAAAGGATATAGTCCGCATGCCTTAAATCCATTAACAATTTATGTATATTTTATTGGTTTATCAATAGCAAATTTTAAAATGAGAGCAAACTCTTTACGAGTCAGACTTTTATCTATATTGTTTATTCTTCTTGGACACATGCAATCTTTAATGGCTTGAAAACGGAGACACTAGCAGACTGCAAAATCTGCGTTGCGATCGCATATTTTAGATAAAGAGTACGTCATGTGGATTTTATATCCGTCCACAAATAAAATAACTGACAACTTAATGTTGTTCTTTAACAAATGTTGATAGAATAATAAGTGCCTCATATAGTATTCGTAAACTTCGGCTGTTATCCATCTTGAGTTGAATTTTTGCCATTCGATTCCATTCGGTAATGAAGATAATGATGCCTGGATTCATTCTTTTGTAAGGATATATAATCATTGGAGGAACCATATCTCCCCAAGACGAAAATGAAAACATTACTGTGCACATTTTTTGAACCTAATAAAAGTAAATATAAAACATTCCAATAAAATTTTTAAACTGAAATTCTTACCTTTCTTTGCAATTACTTTCCCACCTTTCGGGCACAAAAGGCTATTGGTCTCATCAAAGACAGTTTCCTTCTAAATAATTTCTGACTTTTTGAAACCAGTTGCTGATGTTTTCTTTTGGAGTCACTTGTTGCTTCTGGCACCCTTGCAGCAAAATCATGATGTCGCTTCAGAAATGCAGGGTACCCTTTATTTCCTGGTAAAGAATTCTCTCGAGAAATTTTATCAAAGAAACTTTTACCAACGTTTTTAATGTCCTCCATTCTACGAGAAAATCGTTTCTAATAACTAGTCTACTATTTTCTTTTCTTCTTCTGCCGTCAAAATACTTGGTGGTCCAAAAAGGTCTTTTTTACCTCTGTCGTGGAGACAATGTTGTAACGTTCCACGAGGAATATTGTATTTTTTTTGCTACGCTTCGTATGGATGCTCCAGTTTTAATCTTTTGCAGAGCCTTCCTCAAAGTCTCATCGGAATATGATGTACTCCTTTTGAGTATAGTGAACTGAAATTTATAAATTCTCAAGTTAAATATAAAAGTCTACGTAGAAATTTGTATTTTGATTCAATTTTTATTAAACGGCTCATTACTGGATTAATATTAAATTTTTACCAGCAATGATCCGGAGGCTGAATATTAAAATAGATTACTTCTAGATTCTTAAATATTAACTAATTGCTATTACCGCAAAAAAAAATCACTTTTAAACTTTCACTGCCTTAACAAAATCTTTTAAAATTCACCGCAAATTCAACTTTATCACAATAACTTTTAAAACAGAAATGAATCCTTGTCTACAACACAAACTTTGATGAAGAATGAGAAAGAGCATTTTTACCTGGAAAAATACAATGAAAAGGTGGAGCGAAATTCCTTGAATACCTCAGATAATAATTAAACATGATGCCCTTCCGACTACGTACCGGATGTTGACAAATTTACACACATTGTGGCTCACCCAGATATGGCGGTTACCTCTTCCTTTATTTCTGATGAGATTATTCTTGCTCATATCGGTGAACTCGTCTATAATTTCACTTCAGGTTCTGATGGGGTACCTCCGACGGTAGTTAAATCGCCCCAATGCTCTGATCGTTCCTTATTCCTCTTCGGAAGTCGTTTAGTAGCGGGTGTTTTCCAAATTTATGGAAGAACTCCTTCATTATACCTGTTCATAAAAAAGGCATCATGACCGAAATTTCTAATTATATAATTGTAATTATATAATTGTATACAGATCAGTTGCTAAATTGTCTTGTATACCCAAACTGTTGGAATCTATAGTTTTTTCACAGTCTCCGCAATGCAAAAATGTTCACTCGACTGCTCAACATAGTTTTGTGTCGGACAGATCTACTACCGGAAACTTACTTGAATTTACCTCTAATACAATTTGGTACTAATCTACAAACCGACTGTATTTATACAGATTTCAGTAAAGCTTTCGATAAATTTTCGGATTCGTTCGTTATGCTCAAATTGCATTGGTTAGGGTTCCCGGCCTTACTCTTGGACTGGATTCGCTCGTATCTGTCCGAAAGATCCGAAGAAATGGCACTTGATTTCGAGGTTCTTGTTGGAGGATCATAAAGGCCACCTCTGGGGTGCCTCAGGATAGTCATCTTGGCCTTTTTATTTTTGTTCTTTCTATAGATGATGTTATAAAGCTCTTGAGGCGATCCAAAATTCTAATTTATCCTGACGACATGAACATTTTCACCCATATCAATGAGGTTAGTGACTGTCCTTCCCTACAGGAAGACTTAAACATTTTTTATTCTTGGTATGGACACAATAACTTGAAGCTTCACATAAATGAGTGTGAAGTGATGTCGTTCTCTAGGAGGCGCGACGCTATCACTTATGTCTACACATTCGCTGCTACTGACAATATTCGCCGGGTGCAGTCGGTTGATGCCCTCGTCCTAAAGCTTGATGCCAAACTTAACTTTGTTTCCCACATTAATTTTGTTGTCTCTAGAACTAATTCCATGTTGGGTTTTATCCAGCGCTGGTATAAGAAGTTCTCTACAGAGACAAAGCTCTACATCAAAGTATGTAGTATCGCACAGTTATACGTGTACAGAAAAAAGTTGAAGTAACAAACTTCCATCAAACATTTTTAAGGTATTTCGTAAGCTCATGGCATCGCTAGGATGCACACGGTACAGCTTAGGAGCGAGGAAACTTTGGAAGAGAAGAGTTAAGAAATCATATCCTGACAAATATTACAAGTTATCCGCAATTTTTGATAGAAAATTTTACTGTGTAACATTACAGTGGTTTTACAAGTGTCTCGTCAGTAGCACACTACTTTCACAACTTTTTGCTAAATCAAATCGCACCGTGGATCAGTCAGATCCAAGCATAATTGATTTTCGGGCTGCGAAGGAGTGGATGGCGGTGCAGGTATACCCTCTGTTGCTCTTCTCCAATGCTTGCCAGTACCTCGAAATATCGAGAACAACAAGACGTAGAATAAGACTTCATTTTCACAGAACAATTTCTCATTCTTGGTAGGACTTCTCATTTGGTCTTTATTCTGTGCTAGGGGAGTTTGACATTCCTTAGGCTAAAAGTTACCAGTATCTGTAGTTGTACAGTTTATGAATGATGAATTTTTAAAATATTTGACAGGTTTGTGAATAGTCAAAATTACTTCGAAAACGACACAACACAAAGCAATAATGACCATCTTATGTCACATTTATAGGCGTCCGATCAGTCCCAACTACTCTGAAGGTGAAACACAGTAAATTCAAAACCGACGGCTTTTTCGGTGTGAAAACAACCACTCCATTCAAATTCCGTAAAAGACAATTTGGATCAATAAATCAGGACTGACTCGCATAAAGCCTTAATCCTTTAGAATTATCCAATATTATTGATGTAACGGTAAAAACAAAAGGTTGATAAAAACCATATCTGAATTGTATTGGTTAAATATTAAATTGAATCTCTTCAGCCAACTGGAAAAATAAAAACGGAAAAATTTGAAACGAAAACTTCATCAAAATACTTAAAAGTTGCAAGCAACAGAAAGATTCCCACTGCCTCGGCAATCCTCAGAGGGGAGTTGGGTTCACCTTAAATGGAATAAAATTCAGCTTAAAGCACCACTTTAACTGACATTTATACCAACGGCACCAACAATCGCACAGAAACTCCCAAGCATAAGGACGGTGAATAATTAAACGCCATTCCAGACATTTGCTGGGGCGCAAAGGACCAAAGCTGAGGGATTTTGAAGACAAGTGGTTGGGATTTGATGACGGGGGACGCAAGGCTTTCAAAGGCAGGGGGAAGAATGAAAAAAGCAAAGAGCGTGAATTAGGAAATGATATAAAATAATTCTTCTCTTCCTCGCCGAACCATTGGTTTACGAATTGAAATATAGTGGAATGCCATCAGTTGACAATAGTCTGAGCATTCCAACCCTGCTTTGGTACCTGTCAAATATGCACTTCCTCCTTTCTATTCGTGCCATCCAAGCTGGTTGGTACATGCTTGACGATTATTTATTCATCGACGAAAATTTTATCAACGAAAAAGCTATTGAAATGCTCGAGTCGTTAGTTCAATGTCGCCACCGAACTGATAAAGTGGAACGCCGTTCTGTCCAAGTGTGGGCTAATTGAGATAAACACACAGGCACAGGTACTGGATGTGTTTGTGTACACGAATACCGCGTTCTATTGGCGCAAAAGACAATTCTCTCCTCGTACTGCCAGCTGATATGACGGATTCTGATTCTGAGCCAAAATCCAAAAACACCAAGAAAGCATCCATCGCTGGGAGCTTAACGCGAAAAGAGAACCTGACGAATCTAAAACGCATGACTGTTCACTGAGCAGCTTCCTGGCCACAGACTTGTCCCCTCGGGCATTCCACAGCCAGAAAGTGCTTCTATACAATTATAGTGGAATGGCATGTGCTAATCCAGCTCCATCGGGCCAGGGAGCTTTCTGACTGGCTCCGCGTGTTCCCTCTCAGGTGAAAACGCTCGATAAGCCCCAATGCAGTAAAAGACCCCACGAGCTCACAGTTTTGCTCGGAACTGGAAAGGTGAAGTCACAGTCAGTCACGGCTATCCAAAGTCAGGCAGGTGCTAACCGATGGCTGCGCTCTCTTCTTTCAGGCAATCTCTTAGTGCTCCAACACAAGTACCTGAGATTCCCCTCAAGTTTGAGTGTGTAAAAATCCCCCGGTTGATATTTTTCTCAAAGTTTTGTACAGGTGTCTGTGGTGATATGTAAATATTTGATGAGATCGTAAAGTTTTAATCTTTCGCAGATTATGCTGCCGATCCAATTTCCTTTCATGCTTATTTTGCCCAGATTTAGATATCTTATCGGTGGTATGTCTTTTCATCTTTAATGTTTCTTGTCGAACGGAGTTTTCGACATAGCACTCAATGAATGGATATTTCACAGCGATAATAGAGGAATAGAGTTCGCCATTTGGGAGAGACTAGGTGAAAATTTGGGCTTTGTGCAGCACTCAAGTGGAAGGCTTAATTTGATTTTGATTTTTGTTTGTTTTGTTAAAGACAGCGGAAAATCGTAAGTTTACCCAAAATCCATTTGCAAGCATTAGAATTTGAACTTTGACACTTTAGTCGGGAAAATGTGGGAAACGAAACTGGGGAAAGCCCTGAACTCCGTGGGTCATCATGCAATTACACAAATTGTTACTATTACATAATCGAAAAAATAATTTTTCACTTGTTTTATGTTCCACAAAACGAAGGAAAATTTTGGAAATGGAAACGCCAGCATACAAATTGTTTGGAAGTGTTTCGATCTGGCGGTAAGGAATCAGCATGGTCATAGAACCTGGTCCCCAATAACATCAATACTCAAAAAGGCATTTAGAAAATATCCCCGCCTCAGATTTTATATGGGAACAAAATTTTTGCAGAAGTCCATTTGATTTTTTCAAACCGTTCCGCTATGATTATGGGATCTGGGCCCCATTTGTTCAACATTGTGTTTCTCACGAATAATACTACCCATTGTGTCCGTATCAATAATGTCGGGGCTTTCAATTCCTGCGCTGTCTCCGTGATACCAAAACCTCCTATAATTCCAACCCGTGAACTGCGATTTAGTACTCATTTTTTAAGATAGAAGGAAGTGGTCTTATGTATTCAAAAATGAGTCACCAAACCACTTGCTCGTATCTTATAACGTTCATAAATAACACTTGAGATCTGTGCCACTGTGATCTCGACTGGTTGAGAGACCGAGTTTCAGTCAGACATTTCGGTTGTATCGTCATCTGTACATGACGATATCAATTTTCGTCGCGCAAGAAACTTTTGGCAACCGTAAGAAAGTTCAAATGTTGAAGGGGCGCAATCGGAGTTACATTTCACCGTTAATGATGCTGGTTGTACGGCCAGTATATGATACTTGATATACCCAGCTAAATACATAGAAGTCATCTCACTGTGAGAAAGCAAAGAACGAGGAAGCAGCAGGTATCGTCACACTTCAAGGACAAGTTAGACCTCCGTCTGGAAAATCGTGACGGACTTCTTAGAGCCTAGTGTCAGCTGCACTCTCAGGCCTTCAAAGAGTATGTTGGCTCTAACGTTATCCTCAGCTTTTATACCGTTTACACGTTACGTTACGTAACGTTTATGATTACATGTGTAGAAGGAAATATTATAGAACAATTTCTGAGCCTTTCTCGATGGAATTTTGTATGATGTATGATGATGAAATACATGATTTTTGTTTGAATCAGAAGCAGAAATGGCATATTGGGGCACAGAGACATCTGAGACAATTGTTATATTGCAGTCTTAGAGCTTCATTCGCCTCCAGAATTTTTATGATAATCTTCAGCTTTAAGATGATACAGTTACATTATCTTCTCAAAGCTGTTCGATTAACAGCAACCTCATAATTAATGGAAGACTGGATGACTCGTTCTCGTTGTTTCGTGAGTTCTACTTAAGTTTCTTAGTCAATATGAAATTAACACTCTCCGTTAGTATAATAAACCCACTAGAGGTAAAATTCCGATTGGAGAAGCCGAAGTCATGTGCCCAATTAATAAACATTGGAATGGAGCTTCTTACCAGGCTACGCAGTAGCGTCCTGTGCGAAGCGAAAGTTTTATTAGCTGGCCATACACGATAGGAATTTCCGCCGAAATTGGCTCTTCGTAGAACAATTTTCCGGACCAGTTCCGCTCGTTAGTGCCTGAAGGCATAAATAAGACCAATGGAGGAGATACGTCGGAACGAATTCTGAGTCGGTCGGTTGAATCTGATCCGTGAATCACATCAGTGATGGAGCTGAAATGTGTCCCAGCAACGTGAAATGAATCTAGATATTTGAAAGTTCTCGGTGTCGAAATAATAGCTGTGTTTTTTTTTGCACAAGATCCATACATATCTCAAGATCCGGATCTCACTTAGACACGTAATCACAACACAAGATCCTGATCTTTATAAAGATCTTGGATCTGGATCTTTAAAGATCTGGAAATTAGTACTTACCCTCTTAGCGCATTTTTCTAGTCTTAGATGTTGGTACTGCAGATCTGGATCTTGTAGCAGGAAAACAGATCTATTGTCATCGTCATCATTGGCTAAAGAAACTCTCAAAGAGTCCTAGCCGCCGGGCCTCTACGACCATATATCCCTAGAGCTTATGTTTTTTAAAATATCCTCAGCAATAACGACATTCATCACATGGGAAGTATTTGCGTTTTCGGTTACTCTCAGTACTTTTCTGCACATGCTATGGTTATTAACTTTCATTCTCGACACGTTGCTGCAGAAATGGAATATTACGGAAAAAAACCTTAAAAATTCAATAATTTTTAATGTTAATGAGGTACTAGCTTAGAGTCGTAGTGGTCGAGTTCTTTTTGCCCACAATAACATGGTAATTAAAAACCATACTACTCTAATCACTAGATCTGCTTGGAAACTTATCAAGAAAGGGAGGAGGAGTTTGCTCATTCGTAGTCACGACTCTTAATGGGTCGACTAACCCAGAGACAGCAATAGGCATTATTTCGACTGTATAGATAATTAAAATAGATCCCATATGCATGGACCCCACCATAAATCTCAGCACAAAACGATGTGAATCTGAACTGCAATTGAATTAAAGGTAATACTATTAATAGTACATGAAAAACTTGTTCCTACTTTGCCACGTAACAATCACCAATAGTTTTGTTCTACACATCCAAACAACCCAAAACTCCTTAAAAGCTTGCACACCATCTAAAAGAGGAAATCCTGAATTACAGGCATTCTGCTGGGGAAGAACTTGTGCATTGCATTGCACGGGTACCCAATTCTATGCATAAGTTCAACACATGAGATAAACCCTATGGAAAGGAAATGGTTATCAAGAAACTTTTTAAAATCCGAAGGTTGTTTATCTGCAAATTCTATTTTTGGGTTAAATGTTTAATTTGGAACAAATTCCGCATCTCGACGTGACGACCTTCCCATCCTCAGAGGGAATGGCATCCATAAAACACCTTTATTCGAATTTCCAAAAATCGCCCATATATTCTGCCGTGAACATGGACTGCAAAACCTCAACAGAAACAAATCCAAGCGACGCCGACGGTAACTTATCACCTTAATTCCGGCTGCTTTCAAAACGGTTCCATCCAAAAAGAAAACGTCCGCAAGAGGCACAGCATAGCACAAAAGTGTGGAGTCTTGCGTTCATGTTACGTGGCCTACTTTCTGTGCAGGCTTTGTTGGGCCGTGCAGACCGCACGAAAAAATATACTTTGGCTTTGGCAGCAGATTTGCTTTAGTATCCAAGCCAAGAGAAGAAAGAGGCAAAATCTTGAAAACGTTCGCCACAAGACTTGGTCATGCCTGATGTAAGGTATGCAGAACGTCATGCCACGACACTTTTACTTTCATTTAACCATCTTTGCCTAGGTCTGGTGGTGTGGAGTGTCTTTGAATGTTCGCAGATCGGCTGTTGTTTCACTTAGGCAAGAAGTTTCAGTTTCATAGCAAGCTCGCCGGTTCGGAATTGAGGAATTGTGAAACACGACGAAAAGAAAGTTCCATATCTGGCTAAAATTAAAACAGATGCTACCAAGGCGAATGTTCAATACTATGCGGTTGCTCTGACATTGGGACTGGTTTGAGCGGATACACAGAAGCGGAAGTGCTTCCGAGTTCTGGCCACAAAGCTAACCCAAAACAATATACATCTATACTCCTGAATTGCCCTGTCCAAAAGACGCATACATTACAGGCTCTACTCCAGTAGGCAGTAGTAGACGGGACCTAAAAACATTCCAGATATTTCGTCCAATCCCTACGCACTCTATATAGTGGAAATGGAATTCTGAAGAAACCGTAGCACTGATATCTGCCACTGGTAAAAATATTTCGTGCGAAAATAATTCCCAATCACCTACCGAAATGGCAGACCTAGAGGTGCTGCAGAACAACCAGCCAAAGCTGTTAAGGCTCACCTGATCATGGGCACCAAAATTATCTGATTATTCACTTCAAGTTCGATTTGCAAGCAAATTGCGAACACCTATAGCTGACCCGAACACTCATGGCAACGGTAGAGTGAAAATCGATCCAAGATATCGGAGTCAGAGGAGCTGTGACTATGACTATGGGTCCGTTCACAGAGCCTGCAAATCGCAGTGCAGTGCAGCACTGTAGGTATGTACGCGGCCAGTTCGGCATCCACTAAAAGTGTAATTATCTATTTATAGATGTACTAATCTAAAATTAGTTTGTTGGAAGTGTATACACTCGCTGCAAATCGCTTCGATACGCAAGGCATGTGTTTGCGTTCGGTTGCTTTAGAGCTCTTCGTGGTCAACGTCTACCAAGTGTTTCTGGTGAGGAGATAATCGAGTGGGACGAGAAAAGTGGACTGAGCTGTTTTACACTTGCAAACATACAACAAGTATCTGGATATAAAGCAAATGAAACATTTCCGAACACTTGGATGAGTTTGAATTATGTCGAGATTGAATATGTTCACATTTATTCCAGTCTGAATTCATATTGAGGACATTTTAGAGTATACTGCAACAGAGGTTTGCTTTCCGGAAAGAAACAAGGCAACTGCAAAATGTCTGATTTCAATGCAGGATTAAAGCCGAAATCCACACGGTGACTTTTAAAATGTTCATTCATTCCCAGTTAATTTGCTGCCCTTTCGATCTTGGTAACGAAAACGAACTATACATTTCTTTCGCATGCCAAGAAATATCAGAGGTAAAAATGCCAACAGAATATTAAAATTCCTATTGCAAATTGGAATCTTTGACAAGATTAATTAGCTTTGGACAGCTAATAAACACCACTCATAGCACGCTTCAAAAATTGCGAATTGTCAGCACATAAAGATCATCTGAATTCTCTATTAAGTTATTGGTATTGAAAATCCAATACCTATCTTTTATAATGACTATCAGAAGTCGTATTCCAGATTTGTGCAACGTTCTGACTAACACGTCAGTTCTTGGGTGATGTTTTGGCAAACTTGTTGCAGAACTGGGGAAATACTAAAGAAAAAGTACTTAATTACCAGAATTGAATGCCTGAGTACTTTAGCTTAAGTATAAAACTTAATTGTAACTAAGTACTTTTTTTTGGCCCCCGTGTGCCGTACTCCCCAACGATCAGGGTCTACCGGCTAAACCCCCCCTCCCTGTCTACAGACCACTACCACGGAACCGTCGTTATACATTACTACGGGGTAGCGACCGTTTGTTTAGGCTCCCCTAATTTCCCCTCTGAGGGGCGTCAACTTTACACTCCCCCCGGAAGCACAGGATTAGCGCCTCTCCCCCCGAGAGGGGCCCACAATCTATAAGTACTAAATACTACTAAAAATTACTTTTTTCCAATCTTCGTATATTGATAGTATTGTAAAAAAGATGATAGAGTTTAATTAGTATTAATATAAGCATAAGTACCTTCTGTAAACTATAATATCCTAAATGCCGGTGCTACATATCGAGTAAAAACTGTCTCTTCTTATTAAAGTGCAAGTCCGATTGGTATTGAGAAGATTTTAAGCATAAATATAAAAATCATTTATATTGTTAATTCAGATTTCGATGTGTGACAGCAAAACGGTAAATATCGAGGAAGCATAAATAAAAATTATGTGAAATCTTCTGGGCTCCAAGAATTATCCTGGAGTGAAATTTGGAAAGTATTAGAAATAGGGGGAGACTTACAGGCTGGATAACGTTGAAGGAGTTCTTCGTATGTTACATGTTGTGCCGAATTGAAAGGATCGTACAGGTATATGTAGGTACTTGTTGGATTCAGAAACACTTAATTAAAAATGTTGGTACTTAACTACAAAGCTAAGTCCTAAGTGCAAGTAAATAGAAGTAAGTACTTATATTCCAAGAGCTAAGTAGGGGATTTCAAAAGTATTTAAGATAAGTCTTAAGTAATGAAAATATACTTAAGTAGCACTTAATACTTTGCTTTGCATTGAATTGCTGTTTTGAATTTAAATAATTATCAAATAAAAAGAGTCCACATCTGTCCATGAACGGCAACAAATTAGGCTCTTCGAACAAAAACAACCATTGATCTTGAAACTGAGGCAGAACCAGCGATCTTCTGTTTACTGGAGGATCTATAACTGGTTTCGTCGTGCTAATTCAGAGCCATTACAGTAAAGGTCTTAAAAACTAAAGCCATTTGGAATTTTCGGCCCCAGTAATTTTTCAAGATGCAAGAGCTGCCCTATTATGATGCAGCACAGCTTTGGTGTAAAGCAAAGTATAAAGGGAAGAAAAGGGAGTAGTAGTTGATTAAAGGTATAGAAGCGCATCTCACTTGAATAATTGGGGATTATAGTTTAAATGAAACAGAAAAAGTTGATAATCTGTTTCATATTCGTAAAGTTTGGTTCGAAAAGGAATAAACAGTTTTCAATTTTAACTAAACGAAGTTAGTCAAAATTGCTTTTTAGAAACATTTAATAGGGCCGATAAATGTAAATTTCAACTGATGCTAAATTTTAAAGTATGGGACGTGACCCCGGTCGCCAATACAACCAAGGAACTGTGGGGTCCACCTAATGCTAGCTCAACGTCCAAGCTTCTCCGACTAAATAAACCATCACTGAGACTGCTGGTTTCAATTTGACAGGACATGGATTCCTTAAAGCGCATCAACACAGAATAGGCCGCTCTAGCGATGCCGACTGTAGGGGCTGCGGGGATGAAACGGAGACTGTGACACACTTTTTGTGCCACTGCCCGTCACTCGCGAGGAAAAGACTCAGACAC